>JARBWK010000008.1:23228853-23320927 GCA_030556195.1 Anolis apletophallus
GGGGAGAATTGCTTGGAAAGGCGGAGGAAGTGTTCACCAAGGAGCATTGGGGATTAGCTGTGCAGACGCGGTCGCAGGTGAAAAGAGAGGTGAAGGAGGAAGAGGATATAGTGGATGAGTGGTGTTTAGAGTTGCAGAACGGTTATGAAGGGGATGAGTGGTTACAAGACCACAAGGATGAATGTAAGATGTTGAATGGATTATGGGTAATGGGAGGTAAGGTGTATGTTCCTCGAGGTGTGCGAAGGAAGGTTTTGCGGCTTAACCATGATCACAAGTCTGCTGGTCATTGGGGAGTAGACGAAGACGCTGTTGGCTATAAAGAAGCGATATTGGTGGCCAGGCATGAGAGCAGAGGTGAAAGAGTATGTGGAGCATTGTGAGGGTGTGCCAGGAATAAGGAACCTGCTGCTGGACCGCGAGGGTTGATTCAGGTGGTGGCTTCTCCTGTGCGGCCCTGGACGCACGTCAGTACAGATTTCGTGGGGGAGTTGCCGTCCAGCCGAGGTTACAGGTATATTTGGACAGTGCTGGATTTATTCTCGAAGCAGGCTCATTTTGTGCCTTTGAAGGGATTGCCATCGGCAGAGAGGTTAGCTGAGTTGTATGTGCAACATGTGTACCGGTTGCATGGTTGCCCGGAACAGGTTCTCAGCGATCGAGGGGTTCAGTTTACTGCCAGGTTTTGGGAGAAGTTCTTAGAGGTGTTCGGAGCTCAAAGGAAACTTACGACTGCTTACCATCCTTGTTGTAATGGCGGCGTAGAAAGAACGCAGAAATTCTTGAGGGGTTATTTGCGGATATTTAGCAATAAGGAACAGAATAATTGGTCGGACTTATTGCCTTATGCGGAAATGGCTTATAACAGCTCTGTACATTCTTCCACGGGGAAGTCCCCTTTCGAGGTAGTTTATGGTCAGGACGTGGCTCCTTTGCCGCAACTTTTGGAGTTGGGAGGGGAGGAGAAGAGTGAGTGGAAGATGCGAGCGCAGGATGATTGGAGGGAGGTGACTGAAGCTTTGGGTAAAGCGCAGCGAGCATATAAGTTATTTGGGGATCGACGAAGACAGGAAGGGAGGAGTTTGCAAGGTGATCTAGTATGGTTATCCACCCGAATTTGAAGTTAGGAGGTCCATCGAAGAAATTGAGCCCAAGGTATATTGGACCTTTTAGGGTGGAGAGAGGGGGTCAATAAGGTTTTAAGTATACTCTCTTGCTGCCCAGGAGTTTGGGCAAGGTACATCCCACGTTCCATTGCAGCCTATTAAAGCGTTATGTGGGGCCCCTTCCACCTGAGGACTGAATGATGTTTTGTTTCTGCAGGGGGAGGACGTGGTGGAGAAGGACGTTATGTCAGATCTGGGAAATCTGAGCTTGGAAGAAGTTCAGGTTTCCAGCCTGCCATGAGATAGCTGACCTTTATTCCAGATCTCTGGAACCTTTGCCCTAGTTACTCAAGGACATGCTGAGTCAGTGGGGGAGTGATGTAACTTCCAGGTGCCTCCAGGGAAGTGAGGTAACTTCTTATGGACTTGGACATTGGACAATAATCTGATTGTGCTGACTCAGAGGGCTGTGAGGTCACATCCCTTTGGACTATGGGAATTGCTGAATCACCCGGATATGGTGCAACCCTGCCTGGACATTGCATGGGCAAGGGGAGGGGGGTTGGGTATATAAGGTGTGTTTGGGTGGCGGGCCGGTGCTTTAGCTTTACAAGTATTGTACCTGCAATAAAATCGTGTTGGACCGTGCTTCTATCTACGCGTGATCCTTACCGAAATTGGAGCGTCATTAGACCAGGTGTTTTGGATTTCAACTCCTAAAAAGCCAAACCAGCTTGCTGGCTGTTTGAAATTGTGGGGGCAGAAGTCCAAAACACTATCACCCTCCAGGGCACTTGGTAAACCTCCCTTGATAAACCACACGTTCAGCGGAGGTACAACAGGTTTATTTAGAATAACTGGGTAAATGAAAGAGGCTAGAAGACAGCTAAGGTGCCCTTAAAGTGGCACCGGTGAATTAGCAGCAATGTTCTTGGAAGCAGCAATGAATATAGAACCAAGGCAATCCAGGTTCAAGCAGGATACAAAGGCAGAGTCTTTCTGTAGCAATCAGGAACAAAGCAGGAAGGCAAACGGAGGCCCAAGCGGGCCGAGTTCAAGCAGCCAGCAGGCTGGCAGGTAACAGCTTAGCGGGAAGGCCGCAAGGCCCGTTCAGGAATCCATGATCTTGGAGATGCGATGGTTGGCTCGAGATGGCTAGCCTTGCTCAGATCAAACGGTTATAGGGTCCAAACCCTTTGATCTATTCGACGTACTTGCGTCGCAACATCATGGTTCCCATTATGGGCTGCAGCTGCTGTTTAGGTAAACTTCAGAGGCGAAGTATGTAAGCCAATTAGTGCCCACATCTGTGGAAGGGAGTTTATCCTACTGCTGGTCTCCACTGTCTCCGCTTATCGCTGGGAGTAGCAACCACGGCCTTGACTGTTTCACCCAGGCTGCAATGCACAGAGTTCACTTGGGAAACACAGACAGGCCTGGAGGATTTCTTGTTGCCATCATGGCTGCACTGTGGTTCAGGGGAAACCAAGGAAACTGAGGCTTGAGGCCTGACAAACACCTGGAAATCTAAAAGTTGAGAACTATTGCCTAGGTCCTCCAACATGTCTCTGGGGTCAGCTTCTACCACTGGAGAACCTAGAGATTTTAGATGTTCTCATTGACCCTAGGGTCACACTAGAACAGGGGTGCTCACACTTTTTCAGCGTGGGAGCTACTGATTAAAAAACCAAGTCCCAAAGATCACCTGCCCAGAAATGTAAAACGTATAACTATTTTCGTATTTATTTATTTATATTTATTATTCATTTTTATGTACCGCTCCTTCCAGCAGGCTCGGGGCAGTTTACATAAAATGAAGTTAGAAAACATCAACATTTCAATTTAATAACAACAATATAAAACAGAGCATAAAAATACATCCAACCACCCCATTTCTCCCACACTGCCATATTACCACACATATTATCAGCCAGAAAGTAAGAAGAGAGGCTGTTGAACTGCAAAGCCATTTAATACGCAGCAAGGTAAACAAAGGGGCATGCAAAAATACATCCAACCACCCCATTTCTCCCACATTTCCATATTCCCCAACATATATTTCTCAAGGAACAAAGCAAGCAGAGAGGCTTTGGGCTAAAGGCCATTTTTAAACATTAAAAATAAACAAAGAGACATGCCACAGAACAATCAAGCACCCACCCCAAGTAAAAAGACCGACCTTTGAGATGCAGTAAGGAAATGACCCCAAAGTGTCCTTCTTCTCCTCTTCCGTCGTTGCTCCTATTTCCATGCTGCCAGCATGCGTGCCAACTCACGAGAAGAGCTCACGAGAAGTCCGAGGGGCAGAATGGGCGCTTCTGCGCATGCGCGCGGGGTCAGCCATGCATCATGTCATCCAGGCCCGCCCCCTTTGGTCTCCTACGGCTCTGAGTGGCTGGAAAAGGATGGAGGGGGGGAGGAGGGATCCAAAAGAGGGGGCCCATTCTGCCTCTTGGACTCTGGAGCTTTTGGAGGCGGCGCGCGAACAGGGAGCGGGGAGGAGCAACGACGGAGGACTTCTTTGCAGCGCGTCCAGGGGCGCGTGAAGAGGACCAACAGCAAAAAACCTGGTCAGGGGCCTGAAGATCACCAGGATGAGGCCTGAAGATCACCCTGGTGATCCCGATCACCATTCTGAGCACCCCTGCACTAGAAGATCTAGATATTTCTGGAAGAACATGAATAATCTAATTTTTTAAAGCCAAGCTACAAATATGGAGGGCCAACTGTGCATATTTATGTTGCTACCACTGCTATTTTTCTATAAGGCAGTGGTTCTCTCAACCTGTGGGTCCCCAGAGGTTTTGGCCTTCAATTCCCAGAAATCCTAACAGCTGGTACACTGGCTGGGATTTCTGGGAGTTGTTGGCCAAAACACCTGGGGACCCATAGGTTGAGAACCACTGCTATAAGGTATAAAAAAGAGATAGTTGTGGGACTTTCCATTTCATGTACCAAAAATAGCCTGAATATATATAGCCAAATATATATAGTCAAAGGCTTTCACATCCAGAATCACTGGAGTGTTGTGTGGTTTCTGGGCTGCATCACAACACTTCAACTTGAACCTACTTATCTGAGCCTACTGAGCATTGTTTTTGTTAATTGCCATCAAGACTTATGGCAACCCTTTGAATGCGAGACTTCCAAGACATCCCATTCTTAATAGCTTCTTGTAGGCTCAACTGTGTAGATGGGGCCATAGACACAATGCCATTGTTTCCTAGATTGAATCTATCCACCTGAAATATAGCCTTCATTTTCTATTGCTTCCACTTCATCAAATGTTATCATCTGTTCATGCCTTCTCATTATATGTTTAAAGTATAATGCCTTTTTAATCATTTTGGCATCTAAGGACAGTTCAGATTTGGTTTGTTCTCAGATTCATTTCAGGGGATCAGCTCATTGTATCTGAAGAAGATTCCTCCAGTATCACATTTCAAATGAGTTGATTTTCTTTTAAACAGAGATCAGATAATGGGTAAATAACATGGCTTAGAAATATTCATTTTCTCTCACAGCGATGGGAAAACAACAGTACTGTAATTATATTTCTTTGCATGCAAGAATAAAAGAAGCATGGATTTCCATCCCTATTCTATGGCTTCTTTTCCTTCCTTTTCTCTCTGACCTTATGTCTCCCCATTCCCCACCAACCCCCTCCAGTATTGGTTGTCAAAATTCTGCTAAACAATTTCCCCTCTAAAATAGCAAACCTCTTTGGGATTGAACAGATGTGTTTGGCCTTTTTGCTATGGAAAGATCCACACCACCTCTCAACTCCTGCTGCTATTTTTACTAGCTACTCTTCTTTTTCTTCTTCTTTTTTCTTTCCTCCTGGTTTTGTTTAAAAAAAAAAAAAGAATGCTGACACCGAGTGAGCAAACAGCTGTTTGTGGGAGAGACAAAGCAACAAGCACTATTGTTTCCCTCTAACTTCCTCCATTTCCACAAGAGAGGGAGTTTGGGAGTCCCATTGGAATGCTGCTTGGGAAGAAAAATCAGATTTTTCAACACCAGGTTACTGTTTTATTTAAAGGATTGTGCAGAGCTTATCATGGGAAGGCTAGAAGGGGAAAGGGAGAGGGACTTAGTACAGGGAAGCAGCAGATGTTTGTTATTAATTGAATGCATATATTTTGCGAAAGAAGAAAGTGCATTCTGTGTCATTAGCTAGGCAGATGGCTTCTCAGCATGAGATTTCTACATTGATAGTATGGCACTAGGCGCAACAGTGAACCATTTTGCTGTGCAATTAATACAGGATTTTTATTTGTTTAAGAGCTTTTCAGAACAGCTTCAATGGGGAAAAATGACACCACAGACACATCCACATCTCTACAAAACTGCAAGCACTAAAATCTCTTCTTTGAAACACATATGTAATTCATCATGGTCAGTTGTCTGCAAGCACAATTTTCCTGAATTTAGAAATGTCCTTTATTTAGATGATAACTATTGTTTTAGTGACTATGCTAGTTTTAGTGACATTAGTAGTAGTTTTTTAAGGAACTTTTCCAAGCTCTGCTGTTTTTCATTTTATGAAATGTTTTTCTTTCTTCAAACTGCTTGATTCTAAACCATGAAGGACCATAGTTGAGGAGTAAAGCTTTGATATCCTAGTTGACTGAGCTGGAAAAGTGATTTCACCAAGAATTTAGGAGTGACTATTGTCATTTCTATGTTCATGTGACCTCAGAAATTCATATAGCTTTTCAGTACGAAATTCATATAGCTTTTCAGTATGAGATTTCTGCCACAGACCTTTGTTCTTCAGAACCATTCAATACTTCTTCAGCCTGTCCAAATTACCAGCTATTGTTTTGGGCACTATTTTAGAACCACATTTTTAAAAGGTGATTCTTAGTTTTTCACTGTTTTTTAGTCATATATTCTATGATTTCCAGAAAGTTGCTGATTCTGAGGTGCGGTCTCCCTGTTGTTCCACTTTAACTGTCATTGTTCCTTTCAAGGGAATCCCGGCACTCTGGCTGAGAATTCTACATGCCTCTCCCTAAACTACGGATCTCAGGATTTCACAGAATGGAGCTAAAGTGGAATAATCACACAACGACTGACAGTGTGAATGAGGCCTATTTCAACATTCAACTTGCTGACCATCCACACAAACCTGCCTCTGATTATTTTCTTTTGCTCATATTTAATCATTTGTTACACTGTGTCCCTTTCTCTTGTTCAATGCTGCATAAACCTGCTAACATCAGGAGATCAGTGGTGACTGGTTTTAGACTCCTATGTCAGTACCTCTTCCAGATTTTAAGCTGAGCTTTATAATAAACATATATGGTGATGAACCTAGCAATCACAGATCAGATAAGCTAGTAGGCATTGCCCTCCTTGATGTGTGATGGGAAGTTGCTGCTAACTGTGAGAGAAATAACCAACATGGAAGCCATCCACTGCATGGCTATCAGCCTCCCCACAGTAGACTCAAATCAAGGAAAACCTTAATGAGAACCACCACTCCTCTTAATGTTCCCCCAGCAACAGCAAGAGTATCCCTCTGGGCAGCTAAACCAGGAAATCCCAAATGGATGCCCCCCCCATGAAGGTTTTCCTCCAGGGGCAAACCAACAATGAGCAAAATACAACCTGACAAAATGTTACTATCTAGAATGATTCTGCCTCATGCACAGAGGAAGAATTGTTAATAGCTACAGACAGTGCAGTCACTGTTGCCTGTTTTTGGTCTAGAATTATTTAGCTGCTTGTGCTCCTTCTATTTTATCAGTTTTGTACTTTTTTATTTTTTATTTTTTATTTATTATTTCTTTGCTTTTCTGGGTCGCCACTCCCATGCGGCTCGGGGCAACTCACAGCAGCAAATTCACATAGTAAAAACACGATCAAAAGGCAATAAAAACACATTAAAACACAGTAAAACACAATAAAACACAATTAACAGAGGGGGAGACAGTTGAGTGTCTCTACAAAGCCAAGCATAACATTGATGGCAGCAATCTTACGCACCGAAGGCCTGGCGGAACAAGATGGTTTTGCACGCCTTTCAAAATGCCATCAATTACCGAAAAGGCCCTCCGTCTGGTGGCGGTAAGGTGGTATCTTTTAAAACTGGGAACTTCCAGGATCAGGGAGGATTCCGATTGCAGCGGTCTAGTGGGGCAATATAGGACGAGGTGGTCCCGGAGGTACGCTGGCCCCAGACCGTTCAAGGCCTTAAAGGTCAAGACCAACACTTTGAAAGTGATCCGGCTTTCCACTGGTAACCAATGCAACTCGCACAGGATAGGTGTTATATGCAATGCTTTTGACACAAAATAAATAAACAGATCAGATTCAACATGATGAAAGCCTATATTACCTCTGCCAGAGATATCTTATGAGTAAGGAGAAAAAGTAGATGTAATGACATGGTGAGAGCATGGGGAAAGTATCTGTAAAATCGAATCCCCTTGATTATGAACATTTTCACAGAGGGAAAAAAATCATACAACTCTTGTTTTTAAGAATTCATGTCCCAGGTCATTTAGAAACCATCACAAATGACAAATAGTTTAGGAAACACTGGAACGTCTTTCAAGAATCAACTATGAAACAACTCCTCTTCCCATAATCCATTTTGGAGGATAAAACTGTCTGTTTCCAAACCTCATTTGTTTAATTTCTGCACAAAATTTTCCACTTGCATACCTCAGTTTCTTTTACAGATTGCCTGTCAAAAGGACATCACAGACTGAAGATTTCACTCAAACAACCTCTGGTAGAGTCTCTCTCTCTCTCTCTCTCTCTCTCTCTCTCTCTCTCTCTCTCTCTCTCTCTCTCTATATATATATATATATATATATATATGTTTACCTGAATCAGGTCCTAGATTCACAGGATGCAGCTGCTTTCAAAATTGTTCCACAAGTGAAGAAAACACAACTAAACTTTTTACATGTTCTGAACTTCAGAAATCACTCCAAGTCACAAAACATTAAAACATGCTAAATACAGCTCACAACAGCACCTTGACACATTCAAATCAACACTATACAAAGAAATACTATTAAATCAGATTGGTAGAATAAAATATATGTTTAATATATTAAAATTATTTAGGAAGGATAATCTGGTTATAACAGGCAAGTTTAGAAATGGGTTGCTGTGAGTTTTCTGGGCTGTATGGTCATGTTCCAGAAACATTATCTCCTGATGTTTTGCCCACATCTATGGCAGGCATCCTCAGAGGTTGTGAGGTCTGTTGGAAACTAGGAAAGTGAGGTTTATATATCTGTGGAATGTCCAGGGATACATATATTCCACAGATATATAAACCCCACTTGCCTAGTTTCCAACAAACCTCACAACCTCTGAGAGAATTGGCCGTCTGCAAGGACGTTGTCCAGGGGATGCCAGGATGTTTTGATGTTTTACCATCATTTGAGAGGCTTCACTCATGTCCCCATATGGGGAGTTGGAGCTGACAGAGGGAGCTCATCCAAACTCTCCCCGGATTCGAACCTACACCCTGTCGGTCTTCAGTCCTGCCAGCACAAGGGTTTAACCCATTGTGCCACATTTACTTTCTGATGGCTTTTTTCATGCACAACATTATTTTCAGGTTGTGTGTATAAGTTGTTTATGAACCATTCATAAATTTCATATTTAAACTTGGGCCCCATATCCAGTAGAACTGATTATGTACATATTTGAAAATAGCGGTATTCCAAATTCCTCGAAATCCAAAACACTTGCAGTCCCATCTTTTCAGATAAGAGATCCTCAGCCTGTTTGAAATTTATTTAGGAATGATGCTCTGTATCATAACCACCAGATGGCACCAAAAGCCTGATATATATATATATATATATATATATATATATACACACATACAAACACAGAAAGAGACACAGAGAGAGAGAGAGAGAGAGAGCACCAAAAGCCTGAGATACACACACACACACACACACATTCTCTCTAGAAGTGACAATACATTGAACATCTCTATGGGGAGAAACTGTTCCAAGACACATGAAAATTGGCTTCTAGAACATGTCCATACAGCCCAAAAAACCTATAACAACCCAAAATCCGAATAGTTTCCAAGCTGTCATGGACTGTAATCCAAATGAATAGGGTGCAGCTTCAGTTGGTAAATATCTATTTGCCATATAAGTAGCTCATTTACCATGTGGTCTCCCTCCTCTAGGCAAACTGGAACACATTGAGAAAGAGGTGAACAAAATGATTATATTTCTAGATACCAAGCCTTATAAAGGAGATGGGTATGTTTAGCACAATACAGGATAATGATAGTAGGAGTTTGTCAGATGAGATTGGTAAAAACATTAACAGCAAGACAGCAGTGTCTTTGCCTTGGGCCTATCACATAATGTCACTTTTTTCTCACCACACTCACACAGTAAGAGACCCTTGGAAGATATTTCTTTTACATTGATGGATTGTGTGTTTGAAGAGAAATACTTTCCAGTTTGTTGTCCACCAGAAGTGTGGCAAAAGGAGAAATATGTGATAAGTACAAGGCAAAGCTGCCATTGTCCTGCTGTAGTTGCAATCTATCATCGCATCAGATTGCAATTGCAGGTTGAGGCAGCATAAACAGGAATGTGGTGTTCAGATGATCTTATTCTGCCTTGGTCAGAACTCTCCTGAAATACTGTGTCTGGTTTCGGGCACCATCATTCAAGAAGGATATTGATTTTTGAGGGGGGGGGGGCGGTCAAGAGGGCATGGGCAGTACCTCTTTTGAAATCACTTAGTGTCTAAACTAGGTATGGGCAAACTCAGGCCTGTGGGCCAGAGGCTGCCCTTTGACCTTTTCTCTCCAGCCCCTGTCTTCCTCAGCCCTCCTCTGAACATGCAGGCATAGCAGCATGCTTTGTTCCCAGGCTGAGAAGAGGGCTGAGGCAGAGACATGGCACTAGCGAGCACTCTCCAGAGAGCTCCCTCCAGCAGTTCTCCTTCTCCTCTGAGCCTTGGGAAGGCGGGCTGCCTTCCCCAGACTCAGAGGAGAAGTGAGGGGAGAAACATAGCAGTGGCGAGTGCTCCCTCTAGTGCCGTGTTTCGCTTTATCCTCTGAGACTTGGGAAGGCGGGTCACTTTCCCCAGACTCAGAGGAGAAGTGTGAGAAGAAACATGGTGCTAGTGAGATGGCTATCATCAGCACCGTGTTATTCCTTCTCCTCTGAGCCCTCAGAAGGCGTGCTGCCTTCTCTGGATTAAGAAGAGAAGGGAAAAATATGGCAGTGGCAAGAGCTCTCTCCAGAACCATGTTTCTCTCTCTCCTCTGAGCCTTGGGAAGATGGATTGTCTTCCCTGGATTCAGAGAACTGGAAGAGAAACACAGTGCTGGAGAAAGGAGGAGAAGGAGGAGACACGGCACTCGCAAGTGCGTTCTCGCCAGCTCTGTATGTCTCCTTCTCTGAGGCTGAGGAAGGTGGTGTGCCTTTCCCAGACTTAAGAGAAGAAGGGGAGAAATACGACACTGACAAGAACTCTCTTGCAAGTGATGTGTGTCTCCTCCTTCTCCTCCCACCCCATCGCCTACTGCCCCGACCCCACCCTCTCCCTCCTCAACCCCGCCCTCTCTCACTCCCAGCCTTTCCAGCACTGCCCCTTCTGGCTCCATCCCCTCCCACCTCTGACCTCAGCCCCATCCTTTTCGGCCTCAGCCCCACCCCTTTAGGCCCCACCTTCACTCCCAGCCTTTGCAGCCAGTCCAGAAGGCAGCCCCAGAGCAAAAAAAGTTTGCCCCTGACTGGTCTAAGCTCTAGAATAGCCATGAAAAAGTAACTCTCCCAAGTCCTGCCAAAGCTATTGACTGGCTACGAATGATGGAACAGCAATCTGGTGTCTCTCTAGGGTCAAAGATAACTTTTTGGAGCATGATTCCTCTTCCACTAGTATATGGCAGTTATACGAATAAGAGCTGCTTTATCTGGCTTCCTTTGAAGGTATGTGTGTGCGCACAGTATATCTAGAAATCATTGTTCCTTTTCAAATGGCTTCTCCAATAGGCTGGTACAAATGACAAAGACAGATCATTTACTTCCAGATTTAAGGCTTGTCAAACATCAAAGAGGTTGAAAGATGGGGCTGAAGTGAAATACAAAGAAGTGCAAGTCAATTATTTGCTCTTCAGTCTTCACTAGGCTCTGCTTTATCATTGCTACTTATGTTCCCCATCTTCTCTTCAGAAAGATCAGACTCCTTTATTAATGGAACTGAACACCTATAATTTTTGGAGAGAAAGAAAGTTCCATTAAAAGTGAATATCAGGCTAACATAAAGGAGTGGTGGTGGGTGGGGGGAGTGAGCAAAGTTGGAATGTTTCTACTGTATTCTGGAGACAAAGTAACCTTGATCTTCAACTTTAGGAAATGTACATGTGTTCTCAATGGCAGTCTTGTGTTCTTAGTGGCAGTCCAAATATTTAATACTTTCGTTTAGTTTAAATGTTTTAATGCTTTTTCTGTGCATACATTTCAAGTACATGGGGAAAGTCCAATGAAGAATGAGTAAATAACCCAACTGTAGCATGGTAAAGCCAGAGATTATAAGCAGGAATGATTGTAGAAACATAGAATCATAGACCACGAAGCCATCCAGCCCATCTCTCTGTTGTTAGACTAAACATCCCTATGTTGCCAGACTGCATCTCCCAACATCTGAAGCCTATCCTAGCTTCTATGGTCAAAGGGCCATGGGTTTTGACTAATATGGAAATTTTTGCCAACTGCCATAACATCTCTGTTCTACACTTCCCTGTTCCTCCTTAACTTAGGGCACTTACAGACAGCAACAAATCACAAATTTCAATTAGGGTAAAAAAAAAACCCTGGGACTTCAGAAGAGGTCTACATACAGATCCATTGGTCCAGGGATTTATGCCTCCATCATCCACACTTTCTGCTTTGTTGCAGGATTTAGAGACTCCCAAAATGGCCACCGCAGGACTGCCGTCAGAAATTCTGGCAGGTTTATTTTAAAAAAACTTAGGATGCTAACATACTAATCATTGTATAAGTTCGGTTCCTGGGTTATATAAGCTACAGGGCCATCTGTGCAGACAGGGTGTTGTTCCTGGGTTATACATATCTGTACCTGATTACTCTTATTGTCAGTTTCAGCCTAGGATTGAGGGCGGTGACGAGCTGGCTCAGGGCATATAGACTCAAGATCAACCCGGCTAAAACGGAGATCCTCTGGCCGGGTCGTCCCGACCCCCGCCCACCACTTCCACTCTTCGAGGGCGAGTCCCTGGCTCCAGCCCCGGCGGTGAAAAGCCTGGGAGTGATCCTAGACGAAAATGACTACCCCTGGAGTGCGGGAGGCTAGACTGGCGGAAACTCGGCGGAGAGCCTTCTCCGTCGCGGCCCCTTCGACTTGGAACTCACTGCCGCCACCCTCAGAGCCTCTCCGACTCTATCTGGATTCCGGCCAGCCTTGAAGACCTGGCTCTTCCGCCTAGCGTTCGGGACTGGCTCGGTACCCTGGACTACCTGAGCCACCCCTCCTGTTCATATTCCATGTTTTTAAACTGTTGTACATTGTTCACCCTAGGGTTTTAACTGTTGTAAGTCGCCCGGAGCACCGCCGGTGGAGGGCGACTCACAAATATTAAAGTATTATTATTATTATTATTAAAAGATGTACAACGTTGACTAGGGCGCCACAACTTTGTCCTGTCCAGAGAAAATGTGCCCTCCACATGTTTCATGCAATTTCTGGCACACAAACAAAGGTTTTGCATTCTACTCAACTGTCACCTTGTTTTTAGGAACTGACCAATCAGGAACAAATATCTAAAACATGGGAACAAACCTAGGTACAAAATCCTGTGGTGTCCAAGTGCAGGGACATACAGACATTCAAAGACTTTTGTTTCAGAACCAGGATATTTCTGCACCTGAAAACTTCACATTTCTAGCTGTTTGTAGTTATTGCTTTAGTGTTTACAGGGAACAGTGTCTGGCCACACTCCTGTTTGCTGCAGAAGCTCCTGGGATAAAGGGACTGTCTGGATGGGGGGCCCAGCTATAGTCTCCATAATAGTGGTGATATTTCCTTTAGAAATCTACCTCTCCACTTGGGGTCATTTCACACTACTAAGCAATATCCCAGAATACGTGTATGTAAACAAACACAATATAGTCTATGCAATAGGAGAACTGTAATGACCATATAGCATATAGTGACACCAAAATTCCCAGTACAAAACTCAATACGGTGACATGAAAAATACAATTAAAAAGGAGCATGTATGAATTGTTACCATATTTGACGGAACTTTTTAATGAAGTATTGTTAAACCAGGTTATTCCACAGTCCTGGAAGATATCGGAGATTGTGACAATCCCAAAGGCTGGTCGAGACGAGACCTGCCCGGAGTCCTACCGCCCCATAAGTTTAGCGAATCAAGATTACAAAATATTTGCAAAGGTATTGGCAAACAGGTTGGAGAAAATATTACCTAAAATTATTGGGGAAGATCGATATGGGTTTGTTAAAAAAGACGGATAAGTGAACCAAGTAGGAATGTAATGAATGTGCTACAACACGCTACCGCAACCAAGAGGAAATTAGGAATATTAAAATTGGATGTGTATAAGGCATTTGATAAGGTGAATCATGCTTACTTGTATGAGGTGTGCAAAGAACTAAATTTGGGTAATAGCTTCTGTGAGGTGATTAGGAGTTTATATATAGGGAGTGAGGCGTATATAAGAGTTAATGGAAACAGGACGGAAAAGATTAGGATATTGAATGGAACTAAACAAGGTTGTCCATTATCTCCAATGTTATTTGTATTGGCAATAGAAATATTAGCGAATAAGATAAGAAAAGATACAACATGGAAAGGATATAGGATAGGGGGGATAGAGACGAAACTAAACTTATTTGCGGATGATGCAATTATATTAACCCAGTCCCCTTTGGAGATGGTCAAGGCAATGAAGGGAACGCTGAGAGAGTTCGAGAGGCAGTCAGGGCTCAGGGTGAATATGGAAAAGTCGGAGATAATGTTTATAAATACAGGCCCAAGGGAACAGATTGAGGTAAGGAAAGAGACAGGGTTAAAATTAGGAATAAAAAGAATGAAATATCTGGGAGTGTGGATTTATAAGAATGTGGGGAAAATAGTAGATGGAAACTATGGACAGATTTGGAAAAAACTCCTGAAACAAATTAAAAGTTGGAAACACAAAAGCTTGAGGAGAATGGCAAAAATAAGAGCGGTGAAAATGATGATATTGCCTAAATTTCTGTATTTAGCCCAGGCTTTGCCAGGAGTTCTTTCAGGAGTCAAGATAAAAGAATGGGACAGAAAAGTGAACCAGTGGGTGGAAGGAGATAAGAAACCACGGATAAGGAAAAAATGGTTGATAGCGAGTGAGAAAGGAAGGAGGATGGGAATCCCAAGCCTAGAGCTATATAGAGATGCGTTTCAGATAGAAAGACTGATAGAGCTACAGGTGGAAGACAAAAATGGGCGAAAGTGGAGAGAAAGTGAATGCAATTGGATCGGAGGAACTGATTTTTAGGAGATGGGGAAAAGGTGAGGTGGAGAAATTGACAGGGCCTATGAGAGCCACTTTGGAGGTGGAGAAGGTGGCAAGGGAGGATGGCACCGGGAGTTTGAGAAGGTAGCCTCGTTACAGGTAATGAACCCTAAAAGGAGGAAAATTTAAGCAGAATAATAAGGGAATTGAAAGGAAAGGGGGTTACAAGATTGGAGCAATTAGTGGATGAAGGGGGCAGAATTAGGAGAGATAAACTAGAGAATTGGTTGGGACAAAGGTGGTGGCTGCAAATTCGGGCAATATGTGAATTCCTTATGCAGAGGGAGGTTAGAGAGGCAATGCAAAGAGAGGACACTGCTTTTGAGAGGCTGGTAAGGGAATGGAAGGAAGGGAAAAGGACTCAGGTGGGAAAGATATACAAGTTGTTAGTAGTGTCAGGGGAAAGCCCTGTACAAGAATTAACCAAATTGTGGGAGAGGGAAGTACAAGTATCAGAATTAGAGATGGAAAGGATAATGGGAAATATCGCAAAATTAAAAACACAAGAGTGAGGGAAATGAGAAGGAAACTCCTGCATAAGTGGTATCGGACTCCGGCCCAATTGGCATACTTATCTAAAAATGTGAGTAGTCAGTGTTGGCATGGGTGCCAAGTGAAAGGGGTATACATGCACCTGATTTGGGAATGTGCAGTAGTGCAGAAATTCTGGAAAGAGGTACAAGGGGAAATTAATAAGGCACTGAACATAAATTGGGTAATTACAAAGGAAATGGCGATATTGGTGAGAAAGAGTGACTTGGGGGAATATGGAGGAATTAAGGAAGCTATGATTGAAAGCGCACAATCTGTTATAGTTCTGGGTTGGAAGGACTCCTCCAAATGGACAATTAAGAATTGGCTGCGGTACCTGGTAGAGCACATTCAATTTGAAATTATGGAGATTAGGGTTAATGAGATGGAGGAGAATAAACTGCAGGAACTGTTGGGGCGATGGGACCGGGTAAGACAATATATTACCAGGGAAACTCGAGATCAAGATACGAGGAATAAGTTGGATCTACTGTTTAATTTGTAACGTAAACTGTCCAAAGGCTTGGAAGTTTGAAGGGAAGAAGAATGGCGATGAAACCCTCAGAAGGGTGGAGGGGTGTGGATGTTAGTGAGGGTGGAAGGGGCACTTTCACAGTGCACTGTTCTGTTTTGTTATGTTTTGTTGTTTGGATGTGGTTTTTTATTCTGTATGTAAATAAATCAATAAAATATTCATTTAAAAAAAAAAGGAGCAACTACTCTCAAACAGAAAGTATCTCAGTCTGATTTTAGTCCCAATGTCTGCAAGCTTCAGCGGCCCAAATCCTGTAGAGGTCCAAATAGGATGAAAATCCTCCAATACAAGGAGTCAAAAGGTCCAGTTGCAGGTATAGTATCAGTGCAACAGGGGTGCCTGGGATTTTTTACCCTGTTTCAGGGGGAAAAATCTCCCCTTCTTCAGGTGATAAGGTGGTCATCAACTACAAGTAATGACTCGCATACTGTGCCTGATAGTATCAAGGGAAATTGACTCTGCTCACGGGAATTCTAACAGAGGAGAATCCCATCGACTTACATTAAAAACGTATCAATACAATTAAAATCCAAATATATAAAAGCATTAAAATAGAATGAAACATCAATGGTATTAATTACAAATTAACAGTTAAAATCAATAAAACTGATGAAAATGTATTCAAAGCCAAATGTATTAAGGGAGGGTTATTTTGAAAGTTTAGTCAGAGAGCAGCAGTTATTTTTTAACTTTATTTCTACCCTGCCCTTCTCCCACAAGGAGACTCAGGGTGGCTTCACATGTGCATCAATGATGCTATACAAGAATACATTCAGTAAAAACAGTTGGTAAAAAACAACATTATAAAATCATCAATAAAAAATCATTACCCATCAGCTATTATATTGCAAGTAGATAAGGTTTTGGTTTTCAAAACAATCATATTATTTATTTCCCTGTTTGAGACCCAAGTTTATTTTTGTTGGTTGGTTGGTTTTGTTTTCATCTGTTAGTAGCTGTTCTTGCTACTAAACTTTCCCTGTAATTAGTCCTTTACTGGCCCTTGCTTGAATTAGGCAACATTATCCAATGAATTATACATTATCCTACTTATGGAAGAAAAACAAGTCAGAGTATACTTGCTCCATGGTATCCACTCCATATTAATTTTTTTAGTGCTGTGTCGATGGATGGTGAATCTATTTGGCCTGACAGAACATTGCACAAATACTGTTTTCTCTGGGGAATGCGACAAGTTTCCATTTTTGTTGCTTCCATATTTTAACCAGCCTCTATGGATTCTGAATCCATTTGTGGCGCTTGGGACTAATCGGCATGCTTATTACGACCCACGGCTTAGCTTCCTGTCAATCAAGCTGCAATTCGACAGGAACTGCCCTGTTAAATTCACATTAAAGGGTTTTCGGGAGGCGCTCAGCTCGTCGGTTTAGCCTATTTGGTTTCACTGCGGTCCACTTCCATCTACCTAGGAGCCACAGAAGTTGCATTAAACCGTCACAATTTTATGGCTCATTAGAGGCAAACAATGTTCGCTCACTGCTGGTGACTTGCTCCACAGGTGTATGTAGCCATTGCAGCTGTCTTGGCAGGGGGAGCAGTGACAGGGATTTTCTAGCTGCTTTTGGAAGTTAATCACATCAGTAAATAAGAGGTGTTTTGGCTCACTAATGGGTAAGTCAGGAGGGATAATTTATGACATGCTGGGCAGAAACTGCAGAGCATGATGCTCTCTGGGAAAGGATGGCAGGGTCTCAATTGAAAAGCAACAATATATGGGAGCAGAATTATCTTTTTCTCTCTCATACACATCATCATTATTATTTGTAAAGTATATATTATTAAATGTAGTTTGTGTTTAGCAGAAAGAGTCCTATAAATCACTGGTCTGGTCTGCTAGATTATTTGGACTTCAATCCCCGAAAAACTCAGCCAGCATGACCAAAATTAACAGCTTAGAGAGCTGGAGGTCAACAACATCAGGAAGATCAAAGTTTGAGAACCACCACTATGAAACCAGGTTAGATATTATTTAGCCTGCTTATATCTGCATGGTGATTTTCCTAGAGTTTACCAAAAATACCAAAAAAAATACCGAAACAGAGATATAAGAACTCCCTGAAAAAACATCTCAGGCTCGGCTAGACTGATCACCAACAATGGTCCACCCTGGCCTCACATTGGGAGGCATGGAGATGCACTATCCACAATGCTGCGGCCTCTTTTGAGAAGACACGTCAAACAAGTCTCAAAGAGAAACAACAACGCAGAAAGAACCACAACTTGGAAACAACATCACCCAAGGAGACTTTCTGCTGTGCTTTCTACAACTGAACTTGCCTATCTCAGATTGGCCTTTTTAGTCATCAACGCGCTTGTAAAAAGCGTGGGATGAATCCTTCCTAAGAATCTTCATTCGCGAAGTAATGCCAAGAGAGAGAGAGAGAGAGAGATGCATGGTGATTTTACTAGACTTGTGATACAACTGCCAACACCCCTCTTGGGATCAGTACTGGATGGAACTGCTGCAAACTAAATAATTGGTCTTCCCATGGGCTGAATCTCAAGAGGAACAATAGCAGAACACAAAGAAATTATCTGTAAAAAGTCAAGGAATTATCTTTTTCCAAGCCCAGGTTTTAGACTATAAAAGGGAAGAATCATAGAATCATAGTTGGAAGAGACGTTGTGGGCCATCCAGTCCAACCCCCTGTCAAAAAGCAGGGAAATTGCATTCAAAGCACCCCCGGCAAATGCCCATCCAGCCTCTGTTTAACAACCTCCAAAGAAGGAACCTCCACCACACTATGGGGCAGAGAGTTCCACTGCTGAACAGCACTCACAGTCAGGAAGTTCTTTCTAATGTTTAGGTGGAATCTCCTTTCCTGTAGTTTGAAACCATTGTTCTGCATCCTAGTCTCCAGGGCAGCAGAAAACAAGCTTGTTCCCTCCCCCCTATGACTTCCCCTCACAGATTTATACATGGCCATCATGTCTCCTCTCAGCCTTCTCGTCTGCAGGGTGAACATGGCCAGCTCTTTAAGCCACGCCTTATAGGGCTTGTTCTCCAGTTCCTTGATCATTTTAGTAGCCGTTCTCTGGACACATTCCAACTTGTCAACATATCCCTTAAATGGCAGTGTCCAGAATTGGACGGAATATTTCGAGTGTGATCTGACCACACCTGACTTTCATCACCATCATCTAAAGACCCAGATGATCCTCTACTGAAATGTAGTTAAACATTTATTATTATTATTGATGATGATGATAAATTTGTATCCCACTTTTATTTCTGTGATTGAGACACAAAGTCATAGATCCCATACCAAAATTAAGTTTAACTAGCTTGACCCCAGGAAATATCAGAGCTAGGCCAACAGAGAGCCAGGAAAAATGGACAACAAGAATCCTACTAAAGTATAAAAATAATGTCATTACTATTCCCTACTCAAGCTCATGGTGGGAGCTACAAAAAGCATGTTCCTCACAAAATTGAAAAAGAGACAATGGTGAAGGAACATCACAGACAGAAAGACATCAAGTGCCAGGTTTGAAAGAGACAATGACAAATAATTTCTAGTCTCTTTAGTCTCAAAATCCATTACTTTGAAGCATACTCAAAGGTTTGTAGCTCACTTGTGACACAATGGTATTTAACCTGGAAGAGCACATTCACCACTCTATAGCAAGCATTTTTTGAATAAGTGGATTTCCTATTTCTGCAGAACCCAAACCAATGCCTGGGAGCTTTAGTCCACAAACATATATTTATCAGTTCTAGATATGGAGTTTATATACATCTCACAGATGAAACCAGGACATGTGTAGCCAAACAAAATCAGAGTTTGGTGAGATTGGCAAAAATCATCAATGAGGTAGAACACACAAGCAAGGGAAATCTGCAGTTTGCTTTTGCCCAAGTCTACTAGAAAATGCAAGATTTCACACCTTTCTCTCTTTCCTGCTGTGCTAACTGAATAAGAAGTCCTTTTGACTCATTTTGCACCAAATGAAATAAGGGAGAATGAAGGGAGAAAGTGCGAGAGGAGAGAGAAACTGGAACATTTTATGAGCAGCAGAAAATATGGGACGGCAAATGAGTTATCTGGATTTTCCCTGCCCATTTGATATTCAGCAGAAACTCCTAACATGGCCCTCACTGCTTGCTGAAACTAAACCTGACACACTCCAAACTTTTAAAAGTACAGTTACAAAATGGTCTTTTTACACATTCTGATCAACAGCTTCCACTGGTTTTTACCCCCCCCCCCCAAAAAAAAAAACATCCAAGAAATAAGTTTAGCAAGATTATTACTGGCAGTGCCAAGTGATTAAAAAACAATCAGCTCAACCACTCTGAAAAATAGCCCAGGGAAGCCAATTTTGGTTATTATGTGCCTGAAACTTTAGGAAAAGTTTTCTCCCTGCTCACCCAGTGTTTGTTTTTTTGTTTTGGTTTTTTTGGTGGGGAGGGGGGAGGAGGTGTGCATTTTAATGATAGTTGTCCTTTGTGGTGATGACACTTGCATTTTCTAATACGAAATAATGAGAGGAAAGGGAGACGTTTAACTGAATGGCTGCTTCTTGCCTTCCTCTCCGGAGTGCAAGGGGCCACGCAAATTCCTTGCCATCTGTTTCATTCCATCTCCTGATGCTTGTAAAGGACCTGGCAGAACCAAGCAGATGGAGGAAACCGGCAGGAGCCATCCTTGACTTGTAACAGCCGCCTAATTTGTTCTGCTTGCCAGGCAAGTCCCCAGTGGTCAGATATCTCTACGTAGGGAGAGCTATTAAAAGAGCTCAAGTGAAACAAGTTCCTTCCCAACATATGTGCAGGAGACGGAGACTGAGGGTATTGCGTGGCTTGAAGCCCTAACAAAGCTTTGCTATGCCACTCAGCAGAATGTGAGGGGCCATCTTGACTGACCTTACCTGGAAGAGCAGTTCTGAATCTAGTTTTGAGTGAAAGGGACATTTGTTTATCAGTGTTTGCCATCTGCTGCGGAGTTTGTTTATTGCTTTAGAAGAAGTAGTTATCCATTGCAGAAAGCAGAACTAATGAAACACATTTTCCTACTAGACGCCAATGGAGGGGGAAACAAGAGCTGAATGTGGTTTAGAGAACATATTTGAGGAATATGGGTGAACTACCAAGCAGAAAGCAATGAAATCCAAAATCCACTAAAGAGTGATACTTTTATTGCCCAATCAATTGTTTTGCTCTTTTGTAGATTATGGATTTTATTGTATTTTGTTGCAGGGCTGACACATTTCCAGGATATGCAGATGCCAACTTTTGCTACAACAGGCCAAACTTTAACAAGAGGGAGGTCATGTACTGGGACATAATTTCCTTTAAGCGTCTAGTCTACCTCTAACAAAGATTTTTAAAAAATCATTTTGACTATAATTGGCAAGTTTTACCTATAAAGCACCTAAACCTTTTTCTAGTTGTAACAATACTTCAGAAATGTAATGTTCCCTGCTTAAGAAAGAGGCTAAGAGTGGTTCCAGACAGCTCTTTATAATATAATAATAATAAACTTTATTTATACCCCGCCACCATCTCCCCAATGGGGACTCGGGGCGGCTTACATGAGGCCAAGCCCAACAACAAAATTCAGTAAATGAAATCAAAACATACACAATAACATGATAAATTACAAAAACATAAAAAAATACAGCAAACAATATAAAATTAAAGTCAATCATAACACAGTTAATGTGACAGTGGCAATGAGTGGGCCACATGTGCAAGATAAAATGCTAAAGGTAAAAACTAAAGACTAAAAACACGGGGTGAGATAGAGATGGAGCAGATTTTTTGTGGAGAAGAAATTCTTCGGAAATAAGGTCAAGAAGAGTCTTCATACAGGAGAGAAGGAGGTATACTCTAAGGGCAAATGTTGAAAGGTTGCATCAATATCAGGATTGTATGGTTAATCACCAAAAGCACAATGGAAAAGCCAGGTTTTGAGATTCTTCTTAAAACTTTCTAAGGTGGGGGCTCACCGGGCAATGTATTCCAAAGTCAGGGGGCCACTGAGGAGAAAACTCTCTCCCTTGTTCCTACAAGGCAGGCCTGAGATAATGGCAGGGGTGAAAGGAGAGCCTCCCCTGAAGATCGGAGGGATCGGGCAGGTTCATGAAGGGAGATACGGTCACGAAGATAGGTGAGTCCCAAACCATTTAGGGCTTTATATATGATGACCTGTACCTTGAATTGGGACCGGAAAATGAACGGCAGCCAGTGGAGCTCCTTAAACAGGGGGGTCATCTGCTCCCTGTAATTTGCCCCCGTTATTAATCTGGCTGCCGAGCGTTGGACAAACTGTAGTTTCCAGGCCGTCTTCAAGGGAAGCCCCACATAGAGCGCATTGCAGTAATCCAATCTAGAGGTAATTAAGGCATGGACCACCATGGTCAAGTCCAGCGTCACGAGGTATTGTCGCAGTTGCTGCACAAGTTTTGACTGTGCGAAAGCCCTCCCAGCTACCACCAGGATCATTCGTGTTTTTAAAATGCGAATGTTCCTAGGGGGCTGTCTATACCCATCCCAGAAAGCAGATCCCCCCCCCCCCGCTCTCCAAAGAGGCACAAAATAAATCCACTATCTAATTAATTCATTACAAACCAGGGTTTTTATTACAAACCAGAACGTTGTCTGGACAACCCCTTCTTTCTTCCAGGAGTTACCGCAATAAAGGTACTGTCTGGACCAGGGGTGGGCAATTACCGGCCCTCCAGGTGTTTTGGACTTCAACTCCCAGAAATCCTAGCCAGTTTACCAGCTGTTAGGATTTCTGGGAGTTGAAGTCCAAAACACCTGGAGGGCCAGTAATGGCCCACCCCTAGTCTGGACAGACCCTAAAATTAAGAAGATAAGCATTCTTGATCTCAGAGGAAGTTATTTTCTGTTGCTGATGGAATTTAAATGTTATTATTTGTTTTTATTGCCCCTTGTCCCTGGTTCCCACAGAGCATCTGGATCTCATCCCATGGGGGCTGTCATATTACCATGACCTTTAGTCCCCTTGCATTAAAAAGCAAATTGTACCATTTATCTGTACATATCACACAGTGTTGCTTCATACCTTTGCTCCTGAACTTATGCATTTTCAGATTAATCACACAATCAAGTAGAGGCAGACCCCATTTCTCCCAATGGGCTTTTCTGCTCCCCCCCCCCCCACAGCCCCTCCTCCAAAGGAGACAGGAGACATTGTTCTTAACACTTTTAAAACACTTCCGTAATGAAGTGTGATGGATGCAATGGAGATGTCCCCCTGTATTGTGTGATGGCCTCCATTTTACTTCATTTCCTTAATGTTTTTGAATTGTTGTGTTTAGAAATTGGGGGGGGGGGGCGGTGCTGAGGCCTGCGTGATATAATGTTCTCTGTCTGCATTTAGATCCCTCTCAACTATCTTAACTTAACAATAGAATTAACGTCCGAGACATTTGGCTTGTGAGTCTAACATTTTCACTTTTCTTTTCTGTAGGTTTTAACATCTTTGCCTGATGAAGAACCGAGTGAAGGGTTAACAGCTTGCATGTTATTTTTTGTGCATTTTGGTTGCCCATTAAAGGTATTGCTCTTTTATGGATTTTGGATGCTATGGTTTAGGAATATATCTCAGAGACATGTATAGACTGATCAAATAGTCATTATATACTCTAATTTTCTTAATGCGAATTGAGCGACAAAACCATATTAGGATATATAGAAAAAAGGAGAGCTTCTTTTGAAAATGAATGGTTGATTTGTGAAAGGAATGAATGCCCAACCTGAATCTTAATCCAGTTCCTCAATACGGCACAATCTTTCCCTGTGTTACATTTATTGGTGGCTGTTTCTCAGCTTTTGTACAGATTCTTCCCCATTCTACGAAAGGTTGAAATGCCTCTGCTAGTTCTTGACAGGAAGTGGTTTAACCTAAAATATGCTGGCATTTTTGTTCCTACCCCTCTGCCTTGGTCTACACCCACCACTGGAATGCAATACTCATGAACGTCTCTGAACCCAAGTCTAGCCCTCCGGCTGAAAGAGGTCTGCCACTCTTGATTAAGGGAATGCAGGGCTA
This sequence comes from Anolis apletophallus, assembly GCA_030556195.1. Taxonomy (NCBI): domain Eukaryota; kingdom Metazoa; phylum Chordata; class Lepidosauria; order Squamata; family Anolidae; genus Anolis; species Anolis apletophallus. The sequence continues at coordinate 23,252,621 of JARBWK010000008.1, forward strand.
TATAGTTTTTGGCAGAGATCATAAGCTTAACTAGCTATGAAAACAGATGGAGGAAAAATAATAAAGTATGCCTGAGAGCCAGCGTGGCATAATGGTTTGAGTATTGGACTATGACTCTGGGGACTAAAGTTCAATCACTGCTTGGCTATGAAAACCCCGTAGGTAACCTTGGGCTGGTTTACCTTAGAGTCGCTATAAGTCAGAAATGAATTGAAGTCACACAACAACAACAATAACAACAACAACGAGATCCTAGTCATTCAGATATAATACCTTTTTGCATTACTTTCTCCTAAAATCTGTTTTTAATTAAACAACTATAAACTCCAGCTTTTCATATTCTAAATAAAAAATTATATTGCTAAAGAATTTACCAAAATAAATTTACCTATTTATTTATGTATTTCATTTATATATCGCTTTTCTCCCACAGGGAAATTCAAAGTGGTTTCCAACAAGTTATCGGCAAAAATTCAATGCCTTACAACATATAAAAAACCTAGTATAAAAGCAGCCGGTATATATAACTGTAAATTAAATTAAACCGTATTAAATAGCGAAACAACAACATATAGGCATTTCAACATGGAATTAAAACTTATTAATATAAAACATGAAAATCACATAATCCAGAAGCTGAAGTCCGAGGCCTTTCCAAGAGTCAATTGCACATAATCCTGCATTTATTTATTTTTTGCATTGCTTATTTGCCAAAAGGCTTGGTCCCATATCCATGTCTTTACTTTCTTTCTGAAGACCAAAAGGGAGGACTGATCTAATTTCAGTACGCAGGGAGTTCCATAAGCGAGGGGCCACCACTGAGAAGGTCCTGTCTTCGTCCCCACCAGTTGCACTTGCGAAGGGGGTGGGACTGAGAGCAGGGCTTCCCCAAGCGATCTTAACCTCTGTGATTGTTAATTCTTCACCAACCAAGAATAACATGATAGAACCAGGAGTCAGAAATCACACCCGCTATCTAGTGAAATTTGCTGAACTTTAGCACATTTCCCATTGAACTAGAAATGCCTCAGAGGGAAAAAGAAGCAAAATTCCGGGTGGGGTTTTTACTCAAAAAAATATCCTGAGGTGTCAATGAAGTGGATTATTCTTAGCAGGGAGAACATCATTAGTCCAAGTAAAATACTAGAAAAAGGAAGAGATTTAGCAAGTATTGGCTCAAGAGGTCTGGGGAAAAATAAGCTGATGTCTTAACCTGGCATGAAATTTTCCGCTGTGTCCTGTTAAGAGTCAGTCAGAAAGGTTGCATTACTGGACTTCAGGGTATTACTCTCAAGCTCAAGGTCTGTGGTGAAGAAGACTAAAGGAATGCAACACTAACTAAAAAGTTTAAGCAACAAATGTATAAATAATTCAGAGTTGCTGTAAAAATACAGGAACCCTTCATACATCATTATGAATGATAGATTTTCTCAAACAAGCATGCACTTTTCAATAAAATGTAGCTTTCCTGTATTGGCTTGTAGATTATTATTATTTATTTATTTACTACATTTTTATACCGCCATTCTTAGCCTGAGGACGACTCATGGCGGTTTACAAGCGGCAATATTCAATGCCCATCACAATATAAAAGCAGATAATACATTCAACATAGTTTTAAAAAGGGAAAAAAAGTTCACATACATTTAAAAGATCAATAAAATATGATAAAACCATAAATCCTCTGTGCTTCATTACCAAATCATTGTCCAGTTGCGTTGTCCAACCATTCCAAGATCAGAGGTCATAGCTACGCTGTGTTTGGAAACGCCTGCTCAAATAACCAGGTTTTTACTTTTTTACGAAGAGTTAAGAGGGTGGGAGCCAATCTAATGTCCCTGGGGAAGTCATCCCATAGCCGAGGAGCCACCGCTGAGAAGGCCCTGTCTCTCGTCTCCGCCAGATGCACCTGAGACATTCGGACAGATAGGAATAAATACAGCTAGCCCTCCATATCCACAGATTCTCCATCCAATGATTCAATCACCCCTGACTTGAATATATATACACATAGACACACACACACACACACACACACACACACACACACACACAAACTTCGATTTTACCATTTTATATAAGTAATACCATGATACTACGTTGTTCTGTATGATAGGACTTGCATATCCATGGGTATTCAGGGGATCCTGGAATCAAACCCTCATGAATATCAAGGACTCACTATAATGCTAAAGCCTTGGTTCAAATAATCAGTTATTGTCCTTTTCTTCCCAAATATTCCCAAATTGTTTCCCTTCCTTGATGAACGTTTTATATAATGTATGTCAATAGAGGAACTTTGCTGTTGTTATTAGTCATTTTCATACCAAGAAGTTAATTATGTGATTAATTTCATTTGTCATCATGGAAACCCGCTCAATAGATGGACGCAATGTGTCCAGGATCGCCCAACTATTTATTCACATACTTATACATTCTGTGACTTCTGCAGTCACAGTCAGCTTGAGATGACATACTATTTTAAAAATAGAAAAGAAGAACAAATATAATGAGCAAGAAATTAAGAAATATTTTTCACAATACAAGGTGACTAGCATTAAAATTAAAAGCTCAGTAGCACAATGTACTTCCCACAGCAAAGTCTACAGAGAGGGAGTGAACATACCCTTTCTGGTGAAGACATTCTACAACAGATGTTGCTACATTAAATAGCCACTGACCTAAACTTCTGAGAAGGTGGGGCATTTAACAAGGCCTCACACAATGAAAGGACATTTAAAACTGGCTCATATGTGAAGAGGCTGTCTTTCAGATACACAAGCCAGCTAAAGTGGATGAGGTTAATTCAGTTAACATTATTTGTTATTATTGCTATTATTCACTTAATATCATATGCAGGTGAACACCTTACCTTTCAAAGGTGAGACACATACTGTATATATTCGAGTATAAGTATAGTTTTTCAGCCCCTTTTTAGGCTGAAAAAGTCCCCCTCGGTTTATATTCAGGTGAGGGTTCTGGTGGGAAGGCATAGGGCTGAAAGAAGGGCTTCTTTCAGCCCCACGCCTTCCTGCCAGGACCCTCACCTCTCCACACAGCAACCCAGCTCTCCTTCTTCTCCTTCTCTCTTGCGCAGCTTGCACCTTCCTCTCTTCCTTTCTCACACGGTATGCAACTTCCCCTCCTCCTCTCTTGCCACCAGTCTTTCCCCCTTTTCCTTATTCATATACACACAGCATTTCCCCAAAATGTATAATTAAAATAAACTACAGAGATTATTGGAAGGATACGTAAGCACATTTACATTAAAGAAGGTTAGAATAATGATTTAATCAGAGTTGGACAGTCTTATCTTAAATTACAGTTTTATGTAAATATTCAAAAACATTTAACCTATTGATGCCTTCACTGGCTGCCAGTTCACTTCTGAGCACAATTCAAAGTGCTGGTCTTGGCCTATAAAGCCCTATATGGTTCAGTTCCAGCTTACTTGTCTGAATGTATCTCCCTTTACGTTCTCCCTCGGAGTTTAAGATCATCCGGGGAGGCCCTGCTCTCGATACCACCTTCTTCACAAATGCGTTTGGCGAGGACAAGAGACAGGGCCTTCTTGGTGGTGGCCCCCCACCTGTGGAACACGCTCCCCAGCAAAATTAAGTCAGTTCCATCCCTCCTTTCCTTTAGCAAGAAGCTCAAAACATGGTTTTGGGGCCAGGTATTTGGGTAACAGGCTTGACAGCAATCACAATGTTTTGGAACGGACTATGGACAGGCTTTAGACTGGGTCATTGGTCGCTGATTTGGACTCAGATATGGTAATATGGTTGATAACCAAATGTTTTTATCTACTCTGTTACGTCATATTGTATTGTTTTTTTATATGTGTTGGCATCAAATTGTTGCCATTGTAAGCTGTCCTGAGTCCCCTCTCGGGGGTTGAGAGGAAGAGAGTACAAATGTTTGAAATAAATAAATAAATAAATGCATTAATTAATGGCATTTTATTGGCATCTATTTTTATTTTGAAATTTACCATTAGCTGCTGCATTTCCCACCCTCGGCTTATGCTCGAGTCTACGTTTTCCCAGGGTTTTTTGTGGTAAAGTTAGGTGCCTCGGCTTATATTCAGGTCAGCTTATACTAGAAGGTATATAGTATTCAATGCCCAGTCCCTTGATGCAAATTTGAGAGAAGTGGGCATTGCAGTGCCTATTAGGTTATACCAATAATACAATCTTTCTGTTTGTGGTGCCCTAGATGATTGAGACTATTGCACCCTTCATATGATCAACGGCTGGTGAAAATAATAGACTAAAACATCTGGAAAAAGACCCATTAGGATATGCCAGTAACATCACTAGGAGTGTGCAAGGTGTGTGAATTGCAGTGGGTGATATCATCAGATAAGGTGACAATATCTATGCATTTTTGTGCAGTATTTCAGTAGAATTATATCCTTGTAGTTATGCATAACTACAAAAACATTTTTCATGAATCCAATTTACATATACTGTACCAATCTACCTGCAAAATCTCTGTGCATTTTAAATGTTCTTATGTGAATGTGCTCTGATCAGAGGAATAGTTCAATTTCAATGGCATTTCAAATCTTCTGGAGTTGTTTTTTTTTTTTGCACACCTTACAAACATGCACTTTTGTTTTTACTGCTGCTGTGTTTTTTATAGTTGTTAATTTTGTCGAATTTTCACTCTATATTGTGGTATGGTCTTGTATGGGCGGAGAGACATGTGAGCGGCACCATGTGGTGCCACATTTCTTGACCCCAACTCTAGCGACATCACTGAGACACCTTGGTCTTCTATTCAGACATCTTTTTCTAACAAGGTGAAGACATAAAGTATATACTGTTGAATGACAAAAATCAGGTGCAGGTTAAAGAAAGGAGATAAAGGCTCATATATGTCTGACATTCTGCATTCTGTTGGCACTCTTTCCTTGTTGGTTTGAAGATGGCTATTTGTAGTAAAATGTTCTGCATAGATGTGATGCATGAAGTTGAGCACAAGGGCCATTAGCTAAATTCAGTGGTTGCTTCAGAAACATTAATCTGTTTCTTAGTTTAGTTTTGCATAGCAAAGTCTTTTAATTATTTCAGGGAAAGATCTGCTGCTTGCTCAGGAGCAGAAAACTCGATATGGGTCCAGAAACCTTGCAACTTTTTAGAAAGAAAGGTTTCCCATGAAGGAACTTTCTGCTGCTAGCATACTGGGCTCAGAGGCTTTGACACATCATTAATCTCCATCCTGGCAGGCATCCTTCTCCGGCTCACCTCATCTTATGGTATGAGCACAGCTGCAGTGCAACATGATGTCTCAGATTGCAGTCTGGGTAGTTTTAAAGAAAAGAGTGAGTCTTCAGGACAGGTGGAGCTCTACTTTTACTTTATTTCACTCAGAGATCAGACATTTAATTTTGGAACATAATTTATGTGACTCTTGGCACAACCTTCCCACAGCTTATTATCACCATTAGCAACAATAACAACAACATGTTTCATTATGTTTCTCTTTATTTTTCATTCCAAAACATCATAAAGTGGAGAGGGGGGCCCATATCAAAATCTCCTTCCTTCTACAAGTAATGAGAAGTGACAAATAATTACACACACACACAAAAACATTTTTTTTCTTTGTGTCATAGTTTTTAGGCCTATCAGACTCATGCGGGATGGAAGAAATCTGCAACTGAGTTAGCACGGCTCTCCCCACACGCCCTTCTCACGGGAGAGAAGGAAGTGAAGGGAGAGCCATGTTAACTCACTTTGCAAGCAAATTTCTTCCATCCCGCATCAGACTCATGCGGGATGGAAGAAATCCACTTGGAAACTGGGTTAGAAAGGCTCTCCCTACATGGCCCTCTCTCCAGCGAGAAGGACGTGCAGGGGGGACGGCATTGCTCCAAACTGGGTTATATGATATCCATATAATATAATATATTGTATTATTATTATATTATATTATATTTGGAGTAATCACCTCTTCCTTCTCTGGATAATATCCATAATAGAATATATTGTATTGCATTATTATTATATTTTATTTGGAGTAATCACCTCTTCCTTCCCTGGATGATGTCCATAATAGAATATATTGTATTGCATTATTATATTATATTATATTTGGAGTAATCTCCTCCCCCCCCCCTGGATTATGTCCATATAATATAATATACTGTATTGTAATATTATATTGTATTGTATTATATTATATTATATTTGGAGTAATAATCTCTTCCTTCCCTGTATGATATCCATATAATATAATATAATGTATTATTATTATATTATATTATATTTGGAGGAATCACATCCTCTTTCCCTGGATTATGTCCATATATTATATTATATTAAAACGCGGCTGCCAGCCCAGGTCTAAGCGGAGAGGGAAGGCATTGCTCCAAACTGGGGGTTTTATCCCAGTTTGGAGCAATGCCTTCCCCCGCTTAGACCTGGGCCGACAGCCACGTTTTAACTGAGTTAAACATGTGTGTCCACCATTAAAGAATTTCGGAAGTATATCTGAACCAATTTCTAAAATACCGTGGAAATTTTTTCCCCCTAATAAAACAGACCTAATGAATACATAGTGAATTGAGCACATTTGATATTTCACCTCTCCTCAGTAGTGTAATTATGCCAGTTTGCTAATCTATGGCCCCACAACCACACTTCTGCACACCCACATAACCACTACTGCTGCTACATTTCTATTTATTAATATTTTTATTTTAATGCAATTGCAGAGCGTCAGCATTAGAAACTAAAAAGAAAGATATATATATATATATAATAAAAGCCAACTTGCTAATAGTGAGAGGGAGGGAGGAAGGAAGAGCAGAGCAGAATCCAAACGCTGACTGCATGTTATTGCTGGCATGTCAGCACAAAGTGGAAGAGACCTATTGCACTATGGTAGGTGATAAGAATGTAGCAGGATGAGGAGCTATTGATAGGTTTTTCCTGTCAATAGTTAAAGATGTGAGGCCCACAGCGGACAGGCAAACTGTTACCTGGATGTACAAGGCACTGTGAGATTTTTGGTCCAATTGCAATATTGATTTACCTGCTTCATATGATTCTATAAACATACCCCATTTAATTCAATGAAATATGGTCTTGGAAAGCAGATATACCATTGCAGCCTGAAAGAGGCAAATAGTAATTGTGACTTAGAAAAACTGAAATGCAATAAATACATGTGCACATTAAAACAAAATCTCACCAAAAACCCAAAGAAGTTACTTGAAAAAGCCTTAAAGGATCAAACACATTTTATCTCTGGCAATTAAACAAGGTCTTAGCCTGAACATTTTAGAAACATTGATAAGCACAGACATGTATCTGATTGGGGTTTCCATAAGAGTGAAGTTTTTGTGTCTGTTTCTGTCCTTTTTTTCATGCTCTTTGAATCTTGAAGCTATTCTAAACTGTGGGGATAGAGTTGGGAGATACATTTGAAAATATCTAAAAGGTTTTTCATCAATCATGAGGCCTCCTCGGATTGTCAGTGAGTGCAAATGAATTTCAGTGCTAGTGCTGAAATCTAAGGGCACCTGTGAACCTTGACAGTTACAATGGCACAAAAGCATTTTCTTTCTTTCTCAGTCATCCTTGCTGAACTCTCCCTGCTTCAAGCTTTACTAGTATTAGGAATATAGCCTTTTACCCTGCTCCTTCTTCCCAGACAAAAATTGGCTGAAAATGAGCCTGGGAAATGTCTCCTCCTGTACAATTTTATCCAAGGAGAGAAGATGGTGGGTTATTTTGATGAAATCAGGTGACATAATTCCAGGGGCGGTTCTTATTGGAGGCCAATTAAGCGGCCGCCTCAGGGCGCCACGTGGTCAGGGGCGCATCTGGCTGCCAGGTTCCACGCATGTGCCTTTGTTGCGGGCGAGGCGACTCCTGCTGGAGTTGAGGGGCACATCTTTGCCCCGCTGCCGGCCTGGTGCTAGTAGCCTGAGGAGGGAGGGAGGAGAAGGAGGGTTGGGCAGAGGGGAGGAGCGGGGAGGAGGAGCGGCAGATCACACCCTCAAGCTTGGAGGCGCAGCCACGCACCGCCTCCCTTCTGCTCTGCACATGTGTATTTGGACGGCGTGGGCTCCTCCGTTTCCCGCCAGGCGAGAGCAGCTGAGCGCGAGGCACTTGAAGAAGTCACGAGGCCGGAGAGGAGGTTTGCCTGCCCTCCAGGCCCAGGCCCTCTGCGCCCAGCTGGCTGCCTCAAACGAAAAGGAGAGCCGGGAAGCAGGAGAGGGCAGCCCCGCCCACGCCCGAAAGGTGAAGCTCGCGGGAGAGAGGGAGCCCACCTTCCCATCTCTGGCCGTCTTTCCCCTCCTCCCTCCTCCCCCCCTTACCCTCCTGCCTCTTTCACTCTTTCAACAACACTAACAGGAACGCGAAGTTCAATCAATAATATTATTGTAGCACATATAAAACTATATTTTTCAAGAGGACATGGTAGTCATTAGTGTAAGGAAGTCGCAGGTATTGAAAAAACATTCATAATACATTCCAATATAATTATTATAACATCAAAAACACAGGACGCATACAAGCGCCAATGGGAAAAGGTCCGTAGTATAACCAAGAGTTCTTATGTTCAACACAATGTTATATTGTAGTTGTCCTGATGGTGAGCACTGAATATTAATTGTCTCTGAATTATAATTGAAGCTACACAACGAAAAAGTACAAGATGTGGTAGAACTTAGTACTTGCAGTGAATCCAATGAGCACTGGAAGAAGCCAGGAGGCCAGAGAGGAGGAGGAGGGTTTGCCTGCCCTTCAGGCCCCCGCCCCCGCCTTCTGCGCCCAGCTGGCTGGCCTCGAGTGGAAAATGAGGTCAAGAAGGAAGCACGAGAAGGCAGCCTTGCCCACGCCGGAAAGGTGAAGCTCGAGGAGCCCACCTTCCCATCTCTACCTGGCCTTCCTACCCTTCCTCCTTTGCTTCCTCACTCTCCATCCATCACTCCCTCTTTTTACTTCTTTCATACCCTCTCTCTGTCTTCACTCCTTCTAATCTCTTCACTTTCCTCCTCCAGTTCTTCCTTCCTCCCCACTCCCCCTCTTCCCCTCCTCCCTGGCTGGATAGCTCTTTGTTGGGAGGGCTTTGATGACGTTTTCTTGCCCTGGTGAAGAGAGTTGGTCTGGATGGCATTAATTATTTTCTGTTGGCCATGGGGGTTCTGTATGGGAAGTTTGTCCCAATTCTGTCATTGGTGGGGTTCAGAATGCTCTTTGATTGTAGGTCAAAGAGTTTCTGTAAATCCCAGAAACTGCAACTCCCAAATGTCAAGGTCTATTTCCCCAGACTCCATCTGTGTTCATATTTGAGCATATGGAATATTCGTGTCAACTTTGGGCCAGATCCATCATTGTTTGAGTCCACAGTGCTCTCTGGATGGAGGTGAACTACAACTCCAAAATTCAAATTCAATGCCCACCAAACCCTTCTAGTGTTTGGGAGTCCTGTGTGCCATGTTTGGTTCAATTCCATCATTGGTGGAGTTCAGAATGCTCTTTGTTTATAGGTTAACAGTACTGTAAATCCCCAAAAACAAGCAGGGTACTATATCACTACTTATGTTGCAAAATAGAGGACTGTAATTATGCTGATGTTGATAGTAATGCATTTAATATGTAGAAAACCATATATGTTGATTTTTAGTATAATCCAGATTATCCAGGTATAAAATCCAGATTATATTCCACTATAAGTATATAATTGTCAAAATAGAGGACTATACTCATGCTGATGTTGATAGTAATGCATTTAATAGGTAGAAAACCATATATGTGGATTTTTAGTATAATCCAGATTATCCAGCTATAAAATCCGCATTATATTCCACTATAAGCATATAATTGTCAAAAAAGAGGACTATACTTATGTTGATGTTGATAGTAATGCATTTAATAGGTAGAAAACCATATATGTGGATTTTTAGTATAATCCAGATTATCCAGATATAAAATCCAGATTATATTCCATTATAAATCTATAATTGTCGAAATAGAAGACTATACTCATGCTGATGTTGATAGTAATGCATTTAATATGTAGAAAACCATATATGTTGATTTTTTAGTATAATCCAGATTATCCAGGTATAAAATCCAGATTATATTCCACTATAAGTATATAATTGTCAAAATAGAGGACTATACTCATGCTGATGTTGATAGTAATGCATTTAATAGGTAGAAAACCATATATGTTGATTTTTAGTATAATCCAGATTATCCAGATATAAAATCCGCATTATATTCCACTATAAGCATGTAATTGTCAAAAAGAGGACTATACTTATGCTGATGTTGATAGTAATGCATTAATAGGTAGAAAACCATATATGTTGATTTTTAGTATAATCCAGATTATCCAGATATAAAATCCGCATTATATTCCACTATAAGTATATAATTGTCAAAAAAGAGGACTATACTTATGTTGATGTTGATAGTAATGCATTTAATAGGTAGAAAACCATATATGTGGATTTTTAGTATAATTCAGATTATCCAGATATAAAATCCAGATTATATTCCATTATAAATCTATAATTGTCGAAATATAGGACTATAATCATGCTGATGTTGATAGTAATGCATTTAATATGTAGAAAACCATATATGTTGATTTTTAGTATAATCCAGATTTTCCAGCTATAAAAATCCGGATTATATCCCACTATAAGTATATAATTGTCAAAATAGAGGACTATACTCCTGCTGATGTTGATAGTAATGCATTTAATAGGTAGAAGACCATATATGTCGATTTTAGTATAATCCAGATTATCCCGCTATAAAATCAGGATTATATTCCACTATAAGTATATAATTGTTAAAATAGAGGACTATACTCATACTGATGTTGATAGTAATGCATTTAATAGGTAGAAAACGATATACGTTGATTTTTAGTATAATCCAGATTATCCAGACAGGAAATCCCACATTATCTGCTTTGAACTGGGATATATGGCAGTGTGGACTAAGATAACCCAGTTCAAAGCAGATATTGTGGGTTTTCCTGTCGTGATATTCTGGGATATAGGGCTGTGTGGAAGGGCCCCCAGAACATCAAGGCAGGAAATCCCACAATATCTGCTTTGAACTGGGATATATGGCAGTGTGGACTCAAGTAACCCAGATGCAGATATTGTGGGATTTCCTGCCTTGATATTCTGGGGTATAGGGCTGTGTGGAAAGGCCCTGAGAAGGAAGGAAGGTGAATAGATACACACACACACACACACACACACACACAAAGAGAATAGGAAGAGGGCAGGGGAAAGGGTGGGAAGGAAGGTATATATATACACAGCATGGGCGAACTTCGGTCCTCCGTGTGTTTTGGACTTCAACTCCCACAATTCCAAACAGCCAGTAGGAAGTCCAAAATAACCTGGAGGGCCAACATTTGTATATGCCTCCCCCCCTATATATATACAGTATATATGTGTGTGTGTGTGTGTGTATATATAAATGTATATTTCAGTGATTGGCTGGGGGGCGCCAAAATAATGTTTGCTTACCATTTAAAATTACCTAGATCCGGCCCTGCATAATTCTCTACTCAGATCAAGTGTGCAGTCATGCAGTTTAGTGAGAAAGCTGAATGAGTGACAACATGTACAAACTACTGGAAACATCAATGATGTAACTAATAACCTGAACTAGAATGAAGGTAGTACATTACTGGCATTTCTCCTTCCTATCTTTCTTAGATCTACAGTACAACCACCATATCTGTGGGATGTGTTCCCAGATTTCCTGTGGATACCTGAAATCATGGATAATAGTCTCATTTTGTAGGTTAATTCAGCTGTTAATTCAGCTCAGATTTATGAAACCCTGCAAAGGAGACATTTCCACATAACCTTATCCTTAACAACCTGCTCAGGTTATGGATATTGAGGGCCGTGATTTTCTTGATTTGAGCCTATCCATTGGAAAACTGTCCTCCTCTTTTCCTGCTGCCTTTGACCTTATCAAACATTATTGTCTTTTCTAGTGAGTCGTATCTTCTCATTTTATGGCCAAATTATGAGTTTCAATTTAGTCCAGTGGTTCCCAACCTGTGGTCCATGGACCACCAGTGGTTCGCAAGAACTAAAATATGGTCTGCAACCTCACAGTTAATACACCATTGCAACGAGAGCAACTGGTCTCGTGAAACCCGTTTATAGTGCTGAGGCTTATTAAATATGGTTTTCTGTGAGCGAGGAGATTGTGACTACTGGATGGCATATGCTCTGCATCTGAAACTAGAGTTGTTGTGGTCTATCCAATACAATTTTCTGAATCAGAATCCCAAATAACCAAACCAAATCTAAAGTTGACCAAAAACTGATTCATAACCTTTTTGGTACTAATGTTGGAGAGTTGTCCCTGGTCAAAGTGGTCCCTGGTCAAAGTGATCCCTGGTCAAAAAAAGGTTGGGAACCACTGATTTAGTCAGTTTAGGCTTCTAGGAAAATTGCAGGATTGATTTGCTCTAGGAACCATTTATTTGATCTTATTTATTTATTTATTTATTTATAAATTCGATTTGGTAGACCGCTCTCTCTGGAGCCCAGAGCGGTTTACAGCATAAAATCAATAAAACATCAATAAACAGATAAAAGACGTATACCCAAAAGCCCCCCTCCCCACAAATGATCCCGGCAAGCAATAATACGCAGAGGCAATACATGGCAGGACGGTATGTTGGCAGCTGCCTATATAGCCAAGTCTTCACAGACTTGCGGAAGGCCAACAAACCCTGTAGTGCTCGTATCTCCTCCGGCAGAGAATTCCAGAGGGTCGGAGCGGCCACTGTAAATGCTCTCTGCCGGGTGCTCGACAGCCTAGAGATCTTAATACTAGGGACCTCTAGTAGATTAAGCCCCTCTGAGCGCAGTGATCTTATGGGTTTGTATGGGGTAAGACGCTCCCTCAAGTACACTGGCCCCAAACCATATAAGGCCTTGAAAGTTAGAACTAACACCTTGAAGGAGACCCGGATTCGATGGGAAGCCAGTGCAGTGCACGCAGGAGTGGGGTCACATGCGCAGATCTTGGGGCTCCCGACAGCAGGCGCTGCTGCGTTCTGCACCAGCTTAAGTTTCGGATCGCCGACAAGGGTAGGCCAATGTACAGCGCATTACAGTAATCAAGCCTCGAGATGACCGTGGCTTGGATCACCGTGGCCAGGTCGCGGGGGAGAGGTAAGGAGCCAGACGTTTCGCCTGCCGCAGATGGTAGAATGCTGTCTTGCAAGCGCAGGCAATCTGCGCTTCCATCGACAGTTGGGTGTCTAGCTGGACCCCAAGGCTCTTAACTAGGGGCTGTGGGCGAAGTGCCACACCATCAAACATCGGCAACTGGGTCTCTACCCCCTCCGGGCGGCCCAGCCACAAGATCTCTGTCTTCGTCGGGTTCACCTTCAACTTACTGGCTCGCAGCCATCCAGTTACGGCTTCTAGGCAGAGATGGAAATTATCGGGTACAGATTCCACCCCGGGGTCCATCCTCAGAATGAGCTGGGTGTCATCAGCGTACTGGTGACATTCCAGCCCAAAACTCCGTACCAATTGGGCGAGTGGTCGCATGTAGATGTTAAATAACAGCGGGGCGTCAGGCGGTGTGTCAAAAAGTTGTGTCGACAGTATCAAACGCTGCCGTGAGGTCCAATAACACGAGCAGCGCCGATCCGCCTCGATCCAAGTGGCAACGGAGTAGGTCTGTGATGGAGACCAGGACGGTCTCTGTCCCATGGCCTGAACGGAAGCCGGACTGGAAGGGGTCAAGCCAGGTTGCATCATCCAGGAATGTCTGCAGCTGGTCCATTGCTGCCCTCTCAATTACCTTGCCCAGGTACGGTAAATTGGACACTGGGCGGTAATTAGAGGGAGCCGCGGGATCTAACCCGGGCTTCTTCAGCAATGGACTAACCACCGCCTCTTTTAACTCCTCTGGAAAAGCTCCTTGCTCAAGGGAGCAGTTGACTATATTCAACAGAGGGCCTCGTAACCCCTCACGCAAGCTCGAATCAGCGTGGAGGGGCACGGTCGAGGAGCAGGTGGTTGGTCGAAGAGCTGCGACAATCTTGTCAACATCCTTTGCGTCCAGTGGCCGAAACCGGTCGAAAGGTGGACCCGGCGGAGGGCCACGGAGTCTCAAGCTCCTGTACTGTATCAACCGTGGCAGGGAGGTTCCCGCGGAGCGTCGCAATCTTGTCTGCGAAATGATTCTGGAAAGCCTCGGCGGAAAGGGCCCGATCATCATTTTTGGGATGGTAGGGACCATCGTCAACTGCCGAATTATCCTGAACAATTGGGCCGGGCGTGAATCTGCAGACGCTATCAAGGAGGCATAATGAGAATTTTTCGCCTCCTTGACCGCATGCTCATAAGCCTCACTAAAGAGCTTATAAGCTGATTGCGAAGGCCCGTCACGGAGCTTCCTCCACAAGCGCTCCAGCCGTCTCTTCTCCCGCTTCATGGTTCTAAGATCTTTGGTGAACCATGGAGAGCAATGCTGCGGGGGTTTGAGAGGGCGCTTAGGGGCAATCTCGTCGAGAGCCGTGGATAACTTACAGTTCCAGGTGGTGACTAGCTCCTCGAGCGAGACGCTGACAGGCTCCAAATCCCTCAGGGCATTCAGGAACCTAGTTGGTTCCATAAGTCCCTTCGGGCGAACCCAAATTGGTTCGGCACCCTTGCCGGGGGGTGGTAGCATCTCAACCCGGACTCTTAGAGCACAGTGATCCGACCATGGCACCTCGGTTACCGAGGTGACGGACACTTGACACCTGCAGAGAAGATCAGATCGAGAGTGTGTCCAGCCCGATGTGTGGGGCCGAGTTTAAGAGGAGAGCCCAGTGCCGCCATGGTCGACACAAGGTCCCCCGCTGCAGATGGAAGGGAGGCTGTGTCGTGGACATTGAAGTCCCCCAGAACTATAAGTCTGGGAACCTCAATGCCCACTCAGCCACAGTCTCCAGCAGGGAGAGACTCCTCGCTGGTGCGCTAGGTGCTCGGTACACCAGCAAGAAGGCTACACTCTCCGGGGCTCCCCACATCAGGCCGACACTTTCAATCCCGTCTGTTTCCAGTGCAGGGACCGCTCTAAGATGTAACAGGTCACGGGAGAGGATAGCCACTCCCCCCCCGCCTCTTGATAGAAAGACGTTGTTAAACATTATTGATGGATGCTATTGTTGGATGTAGTTTAAGAATATCAAACTAAATACACAAACCCCCTTATTGCTGTTGTTGCCTCCCTGAGCCAATGGTAGCTTGTTATTGTTGTTGTTGTTGTCTGCCTTCAAGTAATTTCTGACCAATGGCAATACGGTGAACCCATTACAGGATTTTCTTGGGAGTATAGTTCCCTTCCTAGAACTGTGTTTCTGAGTAGCATAAACCTATCATTAGTTTCACAGTAGAACACAGTAGAACAAAACCATTGATTCAGTGGGATTTACCCATTTGTCAGCTCTTCTGTTAATAACTGATTCAACAGGACTATTCCACTTCAGTCTAACCAGCAGGATCCAAGCCAAGATGTTTATATTGACAGAGGACATGCTTGATCCCCCTCATCTGATCAACAAGATGTTTGCCTGCTTGAGGTAAAGTGGAAAATAGTATCCCACTGTCTTCTCCGCCAACCAAGGGTACGCAGTTGGTGGGGACAAGGGAGAAGGCCTTCTCGGCGATTGTCCCCCAGCTTTGAGACATTCTCCCCAGGGAGAGTAGACAGACCTCTACACTGTCCTCCTTTTGTAGGGATTTGATGACATGGCTTTTCAAACAAGCTTTTAAGAATGCTTAGTCCCTAGTTGTGTAGTAGTCACACATACTTGCACTTTATCCCATTCCCTTTCTTCATTGTTGCAGCTGGCACTTTATTCCACTTTTATTGTTTACACCGGCCAAGTTTGATGACTTCAGTTTTATAGAATTTGAGTTGATTTTTTATATGTATATGTGTTTTATTTTATTGTGTGTTATACTGTGCTTCATTATGTTGTTTTTAGGCACTTTGTTCCATCTGTAAGCTGACCCAAGTCCTTTTGGGGAGATGGTGGTGGGATATAAGAATAAAGTTATTAGGCTACATATACAGTAGAATTAATGCAGTTCAATACCACTTTAACTGCTATGGCTTAATTATATATAGACTTAGGAATTGTAGTTTTATAATGTGTTTAGCCTAATTTGCCAAACAGTCCTGATGCCTCACTAAACTAGAAATCCCAGGATGTCATCATAGTAAGCAATGGCAGTTAAAGTGGTGTCAAATTGCATTAATTCTACAGTGTACATGCACCCTATGATATTTTAGATAAATGTGGCCAAAACTAACTCAATACTTCTCTCTGCTGTCAATAACTATACAATTCTCCATCAGTAGTGCTATCATCCTTAATTCCAAAAGATTCTATACTTTGGAAATGTAATTATAAAATTTAAAAATACATTGGAATTGATATAGATTTATTGTTTGTATTGTATATTGTACTGTTATATTTCTTCAAATTATTTTCCACAAGCCTTGATATCAGATATGAAAATAGTTTTAATGAGTAAATAAACAGATGAACACATTCCAATGTTTATAAGCTCTTTTAAGTGGAAGGATTTTTTTTAAAAAAATTAATTAACCCAAATTAATTTCGACTTTGAAAGCATAGCCACAGGAGAGAGGAGGTTCAGGCACCTTGTCAGAATAACAAATGACAAGACCAGATGGCACCATCCATCATATCATTTTAGTTCTGTATGTTGGATGCCAGGCTTTTGAATTCTGTTTCAAATCCCAGTGCGTGCTTCGATCCTCTTGAGTGTCCACAAGTCCCCTTGGGCTGCCTCTGTGCTTCATCCCTAAAAGAGATTTTATTGGAGTGATGGGAAATTTATTATAATAATAATAATAATAATAATACTTTATTTCTATCCCACCTTCTTTCCCATGGGGGAGGTTGAGGGTTCTTTTTTAAGGATCCATTTATGTGGTCTTTGGACAATGTTGGTCACCATTTGTATGAAGTCTTGTCACAATTTACACAGTTAATATGAATAACACATTATGGATTATTATATGTATGCATGCATTATTTTAGTCCTCATCCAGCCCTCTTGCACTTTAAAATTAGTCTGTTTTAAAATATTTCATAAATGTTAATATTGGATTTGCATCCTGGCAGCTTGTACATTGGAAATACATCTGAAATGTGGTTATGCTTTGGGGAAAGAAGAGAAACTAAGAAGGTTATTCAATGAAATAGGGTTCACTATTGTCCATAGTTTCCTATTTCTACAGTAAGTTTAGGCTTGTATCCCTCATGAATATGAGGGTTAAATTACTTTACACCATAGAACATGCATAATTTGAGAGTTTGAATAGCTACCGACAGTGTTTTATTTTAACTATGCATTTCGTACAAGATTATTTTAGCACAAACTTGAGTTTTTGGCCACCCTGAGTCCCCCCTCGGGGGTGAGAAGGGTGGGGGGAAAGTATAGGAAATAAATAAAATTATCATGAGAAGGTATAGGGTTAGAGTACTAGGCACTCAGCTGCAGGTTCGCTCGAAGAGAGAGTGTGTGGTGGGATGTGCAGGCAGGCCCGAAAAGCACCTGCAGCCAAGCTCCGGGCCTGTCTGCACACCTTGCTACACATACTCTCTTTCCAAGGCAAGGAGGCAAATTCAGCTGCAGACGAAAGAAGGCTTTCATGTCAAACAATTTTTTGTGTAGAGAGGGATCTTCCCATTTTGTGCTCCCAAAGTAATTTAAGACACAAAAGAAATGGTAGAAATGGTAGGAATGAATTCCACACACAATTCTAATTGTTATGTCCTTAATGGGTTGGCTGATCATGTTGCATTTATATCAGGTCATTTGGCCTGGTGAATTTGTCTAAAATGTGTCTGTTTTTTTCCACTCCAAATTCTATCTATCTATCTTTCTATCTATTATCTATCATCTCTTTCTCATTTATATATGCAGCTCTCCTGAGTGATATTTTTGAAACCTTCCATGACACTCACCTCAAGTATGCATTCCCTTCCAATAAACATTCTCTTGTAAGCATGTGAGTGTGTCTGTATGGGTTTAATGACTTTTGGCTGCATCTGGCCATGAATCTTAAATAGTTAGGGTTATGATTGGATAACAGCTGTATTCCAAACCATTTAAGTCATCTCATTTATTATTACAAACATTGTTTTTCTAACATTAGATCATATGTACATTTTTAAAAATGCATCAGTTAGATTGTGTATCTCTCCTGCTCTCTAGAGCCACCTTTTTGGAGCTATTTATACTGAATTATTCACACATGTGCACGCATGCTACTACTGCTGACCTAACTGTAATTGTTTTGCTCAACTCAGCCAGATCCATCAAATCAATTGCTCAATTATAAGTTAACACTATTGGCATAAATAATTGGTGGGATTCAATATCAACATTACATAATATATAGTATCATAACCAAACCAACATATCCCACTAACCAGTAAAGAACCACTGGGATCAACAGTGATTGATTCCCTTATTCACCGAGAAGTGGCTGCTTGATGTTCCCACTCTCTAATGCCACAAGCAGAAGCAGACCCCTGTAACAAATCCTCTTCACACTGTAGATAGTGACACAATTAAAAAAAACTGTGCCCAATCCTCATTCAACAAGTTAACACCACCACAAATTATTGACCCTGTACCAGTTCTCATTCAACAAGATAACACAACCACATGTTATTGATCTGAATCTTCTTAAACTGTTGAAGATTCGTGTGGGTGCCCATAGAGAAAGATCTCTAGAATAGAAGCCATTATGTACTCGAGCCTTGGTGAGAGGCAGATAACAAATTGTTGTTGTTAAGGCTAGGTGTAATTGTGCCTTCAAGTCATTTGAACTTTGAAAGAGCTAAGTCAAACTTATCGTGAACCTTTCTTGGCAAGATTGTTCTTTTGATGCTGAGAGAATGTGACTTGCTCATAGCCATCCAGTTGGGTTTCATGGCCAAGTAGGAATTCAAACCCTAGTCTCCAGAGTCCAGCCCCTCAAACCACTGCACGTATTGCAGCTAAATTAAAGTACATTTCTCTGATCATATTTAATCACCCCAATTAGGGGGAAAGAACAAAATGTACAATGGTTCACTCACCAAAGTGACATTACATGAGCAAAGTCAGATAAGTTCCATCGTGTACCCCGCCACACATTGCCAATGCCTTTCAGATAGAATTCTGTTTTCTGATTATCATCTCTGAGAAATGGTTTCCTAAATTCTACCACAAGGTGGCAGTGTGTCACTGTCTACTTGATATTCAAGAAGTTGTATGTTCTACGGAAAAAACCATGGAAAGCAAAAGGCAATGTGCTTCACTAACCTGGAGTTTATCTACTGAGAAATAGATATAGAAATCTAGAACATTTTCCCTCAGTCTTATGCCATTCTTCTGTCTGGGAATAATGGTAGTTGAAACTATCTCGAGAGCACCAGGCTGGGTCAATCATTATAACGTGGAGAATATTGTATATTTTGGAGAAAAGAAATTAATAAGTTAATTGTTTCTATACCAGTGGCGTTGACTCTGTGAAGAAAGAGCCAAACATGTCTTTCCTTCAAATGTGGATATAGTAGATAATTTATATCAGGGATTGCTCATGTGTGACCTCCCAGATGTTATGTACATTGACTCTCAAACGCCATAGCCCATCTAACCAAATGGCCAGAGATTATAGGACTTATTTATTTATTGTTTCAATTTATATACCACCCTTTCCAAATTGGCTTAGGGTGGTTTACAAAATGCACAAGGTAACATACCACTAAAACGATAAGAACATTAAAAAGTGTAAAAACAAAGTTTCTGTCAGCATACAGATTGACATTGTCTTAAAGATTAAATGCCTGCCGGAAGAGAGCTGTCTTACACGCCTTCCGGAAGACTTGCAAACCCAAGAACGTTTGGGTGGCCACATGTTATTTGCTCCTGATTTATAGGGCTAGAGAAACTATCTCCCTCTAGATGCTGGATGTTCATTCCCATCACACAACTATTGGCCATGCTAGTAACTGGGGCTGATGGAAATTGTACTCTATCAGCTCAAAACAGACTATCAGTACCAACATACCCATGGCCAAGACAGGGTGAAGTTGCATTACATTTATCACATTTTTATATTCCATCTCTGAATTCCAGCCACCATACAAATAATTCCAACATGGCAACACATTTTCATGCCTGTCAAGGTTGTATCTTCTAGCCATTCCTGTCAACTGGGTTCAAACATGATGGGAAAGAACTGTCTTTGACTGAGTCTCTGCAAAGGCAACATCAGTCAGATAGATGGTTGAGAGATTTTTTAAGGCAGCAATAAGGTATTCAAAATTCAACACATGTAGGACTTGCAATCAGCAGGTAGATATAAACAACTTTATTTTCCACTTAAAACACCCAACGAAGGCACTGATTTCAGTAAACATGTTTCTTTGTAAAATTAGCATACTGTTCACATTCATAGCTGACATGATGCACATTTCGGTCTTTATGAAGGACCCCCACCCAAAAATATGGGAGCTTTGTGCAATCTGTTCAATCTGTATAAAAGGAAAGACTTTCAAACATTCAAATAGGGGACATTTCCTTATAATAAGGGATACCTGAGATTCTTATGGCAAACAAGCTTTACAATCCTCAGATACAGAATATTCTTATAATACATAAATAGTCAAGAGGAACGCATTCAGATAGATGCACATAAAGGGCATTATCCAACTTAACAATTGCACTTAAGCAGGATAGGGTATTACGTCCATTCTTCTACAATACTTCTACTAAATCCTGTTCCAGAGGACTGATAACCTACTCAGAGGTTTTTTGGTATTAGAGAAGACTCTTGGGTTCCATTGCTACCCCAAATATCACAATGGGTTCAGGCTATAATCCAGCCTAGTAAAAAAAAAACCAAACATTTCTTGTGTTCCTACCATGATGTGCTATGAAGTGACAAGTGAAAAGGTAGAATCTAGGCAGGCTGCCCTTTTCCGACTCTGTATTTGCCAGTTGGATTTGGAACAGGTTGTAATGAGCCCATGGAAGAGCTTGACTAAGTCACTCCTATTTGCATTACGCTCCATCCCAGGGATCCAGCTGGCAATGTTGGTGCTGGAAAGGGGACAGCCTGGCTTTTTGAATACCAGCTAAAGTAAGAGCCAATCCACAAGTCTTTTGACCACAGTAAATTAGTTAATCTTTAAGGCATCAGACATTTTGTTGTTGTTGTTGTTGTTGTTGTTTTTACTGTGTTGTTAAAGCATCCTTGATATCTCAGGTAAATACACTTCATGATTCCACAGACCGAATGTGATAGATAAATCACCCAAAATATTGCATGCTTTTTTAAACACCCCAAAAATTACCTTTAAAATAAATGGGCCCTAGACATATTGCAGAAGATTTTTTTAATGGCCAGACAAATTCAAAAACAAATCAAGATTTCAGTGAAATGTCATACAGCAGCATTAAAATGTAACTCTTAATGGCAACATGCCCTTAAACTTTTCAGATTCGGCAAGGATAATCTGGATTAATCTTTTGCCATGCCACGTTTTATTGGCCCACATATACGTGCGGCTATTGGTAACTCATCTTGCACAATGGTTTATGGAATTCTTTTTGTTTTAATGTATAGGATTGTGTTAACAGGTTATGTTTATATTTTAATGGATACTCTGTATCTTTTATGCTTATTTGTGGAAACTACCCTGAGTCCTCTAGGAGAGATAGAGCGGTATATAAATAAAGGTGGTGATGATGATGATAATTATTATTATTATTATAAAATGTCCTGGCTTCTCTTTCCTCCTCCCACTTTCTCCCTTTGTCCTCAGTTTGCTTCAGTTGCTCTAATTTGAATTCAATTTGCAAAAGTACAGGCAGTCCCCAAGTTACAAACAAGATAGGTTCTGAGGTTTGTTCCCAAGTTGAACTTGTATGTAAGTTGAAATGCTTATATTTCTTATGTGTAACTCCCCTCTCCCTCCCTCTCCCTCCCTCTCCCTCCCTCTCCCTCCCTCTCTCCCCCTCCCTCCCTCTCTCTCTCTCTCTCTCTCTCTCTCTGGGTAGCATAAGGAAGGGTTAACATCTGTGTGGAGTTTGTTTTGCTGTCTGTGCCCCTGTTCAGAAGATTTTATCTCACTTTTTGTCCTTGTGATAATTGGATTTTGAAAAATTTGATTTCTTTGAAAATAAAGATTGATGATAAAGCATCAGTTGAGTCACCTTTTTGCCATGATAACTCTTTCAAGAGTGAATTTCCCTTCTGAGGGGTAGATTCCTCTCACTTTCTGTTGTCTCAGCCCTATTTGTAACTATAAGTCTATTATAAATCAGATGTTTGTAACTTGGGGACTGCCTGCAGTTTTTATCCAATTGGCTCAGTGGCTGAAAGTCATTGAAAGCCATTGAAACCAAGTGGGTAGCAGAATATATTCACCTTAACTGTCAGCTCCGGCAAGGGGGGTCTAATGAACCACGCTCACTCCAAACGATGCTGAAGGATAAGTAGTTTAATAGGTCCTTAATCCAGGGCAAGCAAAGATAGACTAACTTTTTCCCGCGCAAGAGTCTCTTCAAAAGCCCTCCCCGGCCTGCCCCCCTGCTGGGCCCCTCCTTCCTCAGGGATGACCATCCGCATATCAAAGTTCAGGAAAGGTGCCTGGCACATCAAAGGGTGGTTCCAGTTCAAAGCCCGCCAGATGCTGCTCTTATCTGATGGCGCGCGAGGTTTGGTCTGTTAGGGCAACAAACAGACCAAGCGGCGCTGACATAGCGGGCTCACATGGAAGACGGGGTGGACCTTGCGCCAGGTGTGTGGGAGGTCCAGCTTAACCGCAACGGGGTTAATAACTTCCACCACCCGGAGGGGTCCCACGAACTTGTTCGCAACCTTGCGAGACTGCTGTGTAGACTTGAGATGCTTGGTGGACAGGAACACGCGGTCCCCCACAGCGTATGTAGGCTGGGTCCCCTGTTTCTTGTCGGCATACAGTTTGTAGGAGTTCCGGGTCTGGCGGAGGGCAGCCTGGATCTGCGGCCAAGCGGCGGCAACCTTGGCCCCCCCCCCCAGTCGGTCGGCGGCGGCGCGAGTCAGTCAGTCGCCGGGCCGCGGCCGGAAAGGGGGAAAGTCTCGCCCAGAGACAACCCAGAAGGGGAGGCCCTGTCGATGAATGTTCGGAGTTGTTGTAGCAGTACTCTGCGACGTCCAGCAGCTCTGCCCAGTTGTCTTGCTGATAGGTGGAGTAGCACCTGAGGTATTGCTGTAGGGTTCGTTGGACACTCTCCGTCGCACCGTCCGTCTCCGGGTGGAAGGCGGTGCTCAGGGCCCGTCGAGAGCCCAGCCCCGCCAGGAACGCCTTCCAGAACTTCGACGTGAACTGCGGCCCATGGTCACTCAAGACGCGGCGCGGGCAGCCGTGGAGTCGGAAGACGTGGTGGGTGAACAGGCGACCCAACTCGGGGGCCGTGGGGAGCCGTCGCAGAGGGACGAAGTGGGCCTGCTTGGAGAAAAGGTCCACCACTGTCCAGATGGTGGTGTACCCCCCGCTGGGTGGGAGGTCGACCACAAAGTCCATGGCGATTTCGCTCCAGGGCTCGGCTGGATCGGCTACTGGCTGCAACAACCCCGTGGGCCGGCCCGTCTTTGGCTTGTTCTTCGCGCAGACGTCGCATTCGGAAATATAGTCATTAGTGTCTTTACGCATCGCCGGCCACCAGAACTGCCGGGCTAGGAGTTTCAGGGTCTTGGTGAGGCCGAAGTGGCCAGATAGCTTGGAATCGTGGGCTTGGCCTAGGATCTGGCCCCTCTGGGCTTGCGGGACGTACAGCTTGTCCTTGTAGTACCAGATTCCTCCTGCCTGGGTGAGGTCATCTTGGTGGTCTTTAAGCCAGGCGTCATCCCCATAAGCCGCGGCTAGATCGGCCAAGAGTTCTGGGGATCCGGGGACCGCAGGTTGCGGCGGCTTGGCAGCTGCCCGAGTGTGGGCCACCAGGCCCAGTTGGCATTTGGTGAACACTGTGCCCACTTCCTCCGGCGCTGAGTAGTCGGCCTCGGGCATCCTGGACAGGGTGTCGGCGAGCACATTCTTTGCCCTGGGCAGGTACTTCAGTTCGAAGTTGAAACGGCTGAATAACTGCGCCCATCTCAGTTGTTTGGTGTTGAGCCTTTGTGGGGACTGCAGGGCTTGTAGGTTCTTGTGGTCCGTCCACACCTCAAAGGGCGAAGTGGTGCCTTCCAGGAAATGTCTCCAGTGGCTGAGCGCGGCCCGGACCGCGAACGACTCCTTTTCCCACACGTGCCAGCGTTTTTCTGTCTCCGTAAACTTCTTGGAGAGGTAGGCACACTGCCGAAGGGTGCCCCCTTCATCTCGCTGTAGGAGGACCGCTCCGTAGGCCGCCTCGGAGGCATCACACTGTACCGTGAACGGACGGTCGGCTTGGGGGTGCATCAGCAGTGGCTGGCTGGTGAAGCTTTGCTTTAGGCTGGCGAAGGCTTCCTGGCACTGCGGTGTCCACTTTAGCTTGGCGCTTGGGGACTTTGCTTTTTTCGTCTCCCCCAGGCCTTTGGTTTTTAGCAGTTCAGTCAGGGGGAGCGCTATTTCTGCAAAGTTCTGGATGAACTGCCGATAAAAATTGGCGAACCCCAGGAAGCCCTGTAGCTGTCGCTGGGTTCGGGGTGCCTCCCACGCGAGCACATCTCTTACTTTACTAGGGTCCATGGCCAGGCCTCGCGTGGAGATCCGATACCCCAGGTAGTCCAGTTCCTGTCTGTGGAACTCACACTTGGAAAGCTTGACAAAGAGTTGGTTCTCTCGTAGCCGGCGAAGGACTTCCCAGGTCAACTCGACGTGTTCAGCTTCAGATGTCGAGTAGATCAACATGTCATCTAGGTAGACTAGAACTCCCTTGTATAACAAGTCCCGAAAGATCTCGTTGATGAATTGCTGGAATATTTTCGGGGCGCTTTTTAGTCCGAACGGCGTGACCCGGAACTGGTACTGGCCCAGGTGGCAATTGAACGCCGTCTTCCAGCAGTCTTTGTCTCTCACCCGTATCCGGTAAAACGCCTCCCGGATGTCCAGTTTGGTGAAGAAGCTAGCCCCCCCCCCCAGCTGGGCCAGTATCTCCGACATCAGGGGTAGGGGTAGGGGCTCGATGCGCTGATGGCGTTGAGTCCCCGGTAATCCACACACAGTCGCAGTGAGCCGTCCGCCTTGGGGCGGAACAGGACTGGTGCCGCCAACGGGCTCGTAGACTTTTCAATAAACCCCCTGTCCATGTTTTTGTCAATGAATTCCCTTAGCGCCTTTCTCTCTGGTTCGGACAGGGCGTATAACTTTGGGCTCGGCAGCTTGGCACCCTTTTCGATTTCAATCGCACAGTCCGACTTCCGGTGAGGGGTAGCTGGTCACTTTCCTGCTCGCTAAAGACCTCCTCCAAGTCTTTGTATTCTCGCTGGATGTTGCAAGGTTGGCTCTCTGCTGCCCCCACTCCGGCTCCCTCTTGGCTTGGGGCCCCGTCTTCGCTAGGGTCATCTATTCTCACCCGCGCCTCTCTGTCTCGGAACTTCACCGTCCCTGTCTCCCAATCGATCTGCGGGTTTTGGGTGCGTAGCCAGGGGGCCCCCAGGATTACGGGCTGGTGCGCCAAGGCAGAAATCACAAATTTCAGGGTCTCCTGGTGGGTCCCAATCTGGACTCTCATCTCTCCCGTCTTGAGGGTGGCAGGCTTCCCGTTGGCCGGGGACCCATCCAGTTGGGAGAAGAGGTTCTGCTCTATCAAGGCTTGGGGCTTTATCCCCAATTGCTTTGCCATTTGGGGGGACATCAGGCACCGGGTGCAACCACTATCTAGCATGGCTATTGTCTCTATGGGTTGGGGCCCCTCTGGGTTCCACAGTTTGATATCGAATTTAAAAGTGTCACAGCCAAGGGGATCAGACTCACCGCCCTGTTAAGGTCGGACCTGCCGCCGGGCATCTACAGCAGATCGTTGTCATTTCCCGCCAGCCATTCGGGGTCGCTTTCCTCCATCTCCAGCTCCAACTCATCCGCCTCTCGCAGGCTTCGGGGCGCCCGCGCGGTCTCCGCAGCGGCTGCAGCCTTGCCTCGGACTGGAGTCTTGGCCTGCGGGGTCGGCTTGGCCTCCGGCGACTTCTCTGGCTTCAGCGGGAGGCTCTTCCGGCGGCAGTCCACAGCCCGATGGCCCTCTCAGCTGCACGAGAAGCAAGCTCCTCTCTTTCCCTTGGCCCCTTCCCGGCTGCTCGACCGGGCCCTTGGTGATGCTTTCCGGGCTGGCCCCGGCCTTCCCGTCGGGCCTGAGCCACGTGCTCTTCCGCCTTCCTGATAACAGCGCGGCATCTGTTCCATATCACACTCCACTCTCCCCGCCGAGACTATCCAGTCTTCTAGGGTCTCGGGGTTTCCCCGGTGCATAGCCCACTCAAGGATGTCCGACCTCAGGCCCGCCTTGAAGCATTCCAGCTTTGTGACTGCAGACCAGTCCCGGATCTTCCCCGCCAGCGCCTTGAAGCTTAGGGCATACTCGGAGACCGACCTCTGGCCTTGGTAAATCCTCTTCAGCTGGGTCTTAGCCTTTTCACCTGCTAAGGGGTCTCGGAAATGGGTCTGCAGGGCCTCTAAGAAAGCGTCTAGCCGCCTCAGCTGTGGGGCCTGGAAGTCGGTCATCTGCACCAACCAGTCCGCCGCGGCCTCCTTCAGGTTGGCCCCCACAGCCCGCACCTTGGCCCCTTCCGAGGGGAATGAATCCCCATAGTCCAACATGAAGTTCTGCACGTTCGTGACGAAGTAGGAGAGCTGGCGTGGGTCCCTGTCGAACTTTACCTTCAGCTCCCTCTGACTTCCCGCCATCTCCTGGCTCTGGTCGGCCTGGCCCAGGTTCAACGTGGAAGCTCCCCTCGGTGGGATGAAGTCGTCTCCACTCTCTCGGAAAGTCACTCTTCCTGACGGTCGGCCTGGCCGCTCCGATGCTTGGCTCGCACCCCGATCCCGGGGTCGGGCGTCTGGGAGGGCCCACGGCAGCTCCTCCGGCCTGCTCAGTAACAGCTCCACCTGGGACTGGAGCTTCTGCACCGCCTCGGTCAGCGCGAACACCTGCACTTCCAACCGCAGTTCCGCTGCGCTGGGGAACCCGCCGTCCAGGGCTGGGTCCCTATCTCCGGACCGCGCCGGCTTCTTGCGCCAGGTCACATCCCTCGCTGCCGGGGCGGGGAGCTGCGGCGCCTCGTCCTCCATCCCCGTGATAGCGACCTGAGGTGCCGCCTTTGGGGCTCCGGCCTCGTCTCCTTCTACATCCTCCTCGGCTTCCTCTTCCTCACCCAAGTCCTTGGGGTGCAGGTCGGCGAGGGGATCCATCTCGGCATGAGACATCTCTCAAAGGTTGTTACGGTCGGAAGGTTTTCACTGCCGTAGAAATTGGTGAGTCTATCTTTATGTCAGCTCCGGCAAGGGGGGTCTGATGAACCACGCTCACTCCAAATGATGCTGAAGGATAAGTAGTTTAATAGGTCCTTAATCCAGGGCAAGCAAAGATAGACTAACTTTTCCCGCGCAAGAGTCTCTTCAAAGCCCTCCCCGGCCCGCCCCCCTGCTGGGCCCCTCCTTCCTCAGGGATGACCATCCAGCTCTCCGCATATCAAAGTTCAGGAAAGGTGCCTGGCACATCAAAGGGCAGTTCCAGTTCAAAGCCCGCCAGATGCTGCTCTTATCTGATGGCGCGCGAGGTTTGGTCCGTTAGGGCAACAAACAGACCAAGCGGCGCTGACATTAACATTGTCATAAATCAGAAATTGAGGTACACAGCAGCAAACTCAGTGAGAAGAAAAGGAGAGGAGATTGAAGAGCCCTACCATTCCCAGTTAGTTCAAGCAAAAGCAAATTGTTTCAGGTTCCCTTAGCTTATATGTTCTTCTTCATCAGTAATTTTTAACAATCTTGACCACACTCTGATTATGCTTGACCACATATGCCCTGCTGTTTATCATTACAATGTCAGAAAGTATGGAAAAGAGAGCCTGAAGCGGAGTGGTTTGAGTGTTGGTGTCACAGAAGACACTACTTAAACAGCCAGTCCCAAGTAGGTGTGAAAAAGAGTTTATTGTCCGCAAATCACTGTGCTTAGAAAGCACTTTAAAAACTAAAGATACTTGCAAGTCAGTGTAAATTAACTCAAAGAAGGCAGCCTAACTTGGCATAAAGCAAACAGTCTTTGTAAGCATCAACAAACAGGAAAAACACAAAAGGAGCGAGATCAAATGCGGAGTCGAAATGGAGTCCTGGGTCGTCATGGATGGGCTTTCCTAAGGGTTGAGCATCAGGTGTAGTCACGGAAACTGGGTCAAATAGAGGGAGGAAGCAAGCCAAGGTCCAGAGCAGCAGCTAATGCAGGAGAATAATTACACAACGTAACCCCTGCAAACACCTCACATTCAACTTCTCTCCATACTATACCCCATTCTTGTAGGCAGTCAGCATCTGGCACTCACAGTAGTTCAAAGAATTTCATACCATGCCAAACATGGTATGGGCAGCAGCAGCGACTAAACATAAAGGTACAACAATGAAATCCCCCAAACTCTTCCCACAAACCCAGCTGGAGCAGTAGCATTCCAGCCTTGAAGAACAAAGCAGATTTCCCAACTCATGTTACTCCGTACAGGAATCAAGATACAGGATACAAGACACAGCACTTCAGAGTCACAAGTCCCAAATGCAACACCTTGCCAGCTGCAAAGTGAAGCATCCCAAAGCCCCCATTTTATTAGTCTTCCATCTCGGACCCACCCGAGCTTGATAACACCCCATCATTAGCAGGCACAGTTGCTGTGGCCTCGGCAGCTGCAGACCCTCTCCATGTCTTCCATCTCCTGTCGAGACTTGGGTCTCCCCAGCAATCATCAGGATAGCCTGAGGGTCATTCATTGTCATCCGAGAACCCCAAAAAGGTGTCACTGCTTGTGGCTTCCTCGCACACAGCCTGAACCTCCCGCACCCTGGCCCAATCCACCTCTGGCTCTTCATCCAAAGTATTCCCTTCACTCTGACTCCCATCCTCCCCAGGGAAGCCCTCAAAAGACTCATCATCAGTAGGCTCTCTAAGTATTTGCCTTATTCTTTTGCACTGAGAGATCTCCTTTTCACCTTGTTTACGAGTAAGCCTTTTGCTTCCCCTCTGATGCATAGAATGGCTATCATCAGCCCCACCCAGTTCCATACTACTGCTAGATGCTGAAGAATCAGCCCCACCCAACTCTGTACTACCAGGAGCAGCAAGAACCTCAGGCTCTACTACAACAGTTGGATTACAATTCTGGAGACCAGGGTTCAATTCCCTGTTTAGCCATGGAAACCCAGTGGAAGATCTTAAGAGCATCAAATTCCCTGAGTACCAACCCCCCCTTCAACAATACATTCACCTCAGAGTCACCATTAGTCAGAAACAACAGACAGCAATGACGACATAAACTTGAGTGATTTCTAATGGACTGAAATTGCCACACTATTGAGATAGGATGAGGAAAGGTCAGGAGACAGCTGAGACCATGAATTAAATCAGGGGTCAAAGGCACTTTGAACACATACTGCATTCACTCACTCTACAGTTTTGGTAGTTGGGGCAAAAAAAAGCTGGATGTGTTAGCTTCAGAAAACAGGATTCAACCCTGTTGTGACAGCACTAGTCAACTGGGTGAAGAAGGAGACGTTTGCCTCCCTCAGGAACCAGCACATCTTGATGGGCCAGAAGTGATTTCCACTTGCCAATTTTTGTCAGTTTCTAGCTGATATAAGGCAATTGGAGAAGGATCTGAGGGTTCTGCAGGGATGAATGAGTGAAGCTTTTACATTTCCAAGTTATTTTCTTTCATTTTGGACTGTTTGAGGGTAACCTTCCCCCTGAATTTTGAAAGGCTTTGGAGGACTGTGAGAAATCCTTACCCTGGAGATCACAAAACTGCTTCTATGATTTTTTGTATCATTATTCTTTCCCCCACCAATTTTTCATCATTGCTTTAGGTATCAATTGAATATTCTAACAGAGCTCTGGACACATCTTTTCTGAAATAGCATATACAGGAAATGGAAACAGGAAAATAAGAAATCTTGAGTTGTGACATAAATGACACATGAAATCAAAACCATGCATCTGCTAAACAAAGAAAAACACTGAGGTCAGATTTTGGCCTTGGCTACAGGATGGGTTTAGGGAGCAATACATCTATTTTACAACCTGAAATATGTGCAAGGTTTCATTGTTTCACTCTGTGTATTTACAGATCTGGACATCTGGCTGCTTTTTATTCTGTTCAGGATAAACATGAGCCAATTTCAGGACAACGCCATTCAGAGTGTGATGGAAATGCTGGAATTTAACAACTTGTGTCTACAAGAAGAGGAAACAAAATAAATGAAATATATTGATTAATGCTGATGTCTTGTTATGACCTTAGTAGGTTGAGTCAAATTACTCACCATATGAATCATTTTTGGCCCACAAAATGCTTCTGTGGTCAGTATTGAAGTAAATATGTGAAATTTCCATTCCGCTTTCTCTAGCTGAAGGGCAGTGAGAAATTCATAAAGGATCCAGCATTTAAAGACTATAGCATTAATCTGATTTTTAGTCACAACTACAATAATCTCATTAAATCAACAGGATCTGAATACACACACACACACACACACACACACACACACACACTAGCTTAACCCGGCACGCGTTGCTGTGCCCTATGTAGGAGATGTTGAAAAGTATGTAAGGGTATGTTATGATGTGAGTGTGTGTTGTGTGTGTGTGTATATGTGTTTGGTTGTGTGTATGTATGGCTGTATGTGTGTTTAATTGTTGTGTGTGTGTTTTTATTTGTGTCTGTGTATATTTGGGGGTGTTTGTGTGTGTGGGTGAATGTATGGGTTTGTGTATATATGTGTTTGTGGTTTTGTGTGTGTATATATTTGTATGTGTGTGTATATATACTATTGGTGTCTATGTATGTATTTATTTGTGTAGGTTTGTGTTTTTTTGTGCAGTAGTGGGGTTTTTTTGTTTTGTTTTTTGTCAGCTTGCCTGTGTCTTCGTTGTCCATCTGTTCTGGTTCCTGATGGCCGCCTTCTCGCTCTCCTCCGGTGCCTCTCTGCCATTCCCAGAAGAGGAGGGAAGGGAGAGAGACCGTCGGGCCCTTTCGCAGGAGGAGGTGGAGGACGTGGTCCCAACCAGAGCACCGTTCTCCACCGTATCCCTCTTCCCTGCGAAGGTTGCTCTTCAGCCCACCCTGTGGCAGGGTAGTGGCGAAGGGGGCGCGATGGCGGCGGCGCCATGGCCGTTCTTCTGGCCCCTGTGTGATCTCCTCCGCAGGTTCAGTGCTGCTCCCTGAAGAGGAGGACGAAAGGGGCCCCCGCACGATCTCTCTTCCGCTTCCTGAAGAAAAGGGCGAAAGGAGAGCGATCGCGCTGGGTCCCTTTCATCCTCCTCTTTAGGGAGCAGCACGGAGGCGGCGGAGGAGAGCGAAAAGGGGCCGGAAGAGCGGCCATGGCGCCGCCGCCATCGCTCCCCCTTCGTCACTTCCCAGCCACAGGGTGGGCCGAAGAGTGACCTTCGGAGGGAGGAGGGCTGCGTTGGAGAACGTTGCTGTGGTCGGGCGCACGTCCCTCAGCTCCTCCTGTGAAAGTGGCCCGCACGGTCCCTCTCCCTTCCCCTCCTCTGCTGGGAGCGGAAGAGAGGCAGCGGAGGAGAGGGAGAAGGCTACGAACTTTCTGTTAGTGTTTTAGGTATGTGTTTCCTGCCGGGTTTTTTTTTGAGGGACAACTTCCGGGGGAGTGTTATTTGTGTGACAGGAAGTGGTTTTTGCGCCATTTTGGTTGTAGTTTTTGGTGTTCGGATCCCTCCATAGGTTTGTATGGGGTTTTTTGGGGGCCGGTTTTAGGGGTCTTAGGAGTTATGTTTTGGGTTTTTTTGGTGCCATGATTGTAGGTGTTGGTCTGTTGAAATGTGTGTGGTGGCTTTTGAGGGTCTGGGTGTTATGGTGTGTCCGTGCATAAGCGTCAAAAATGGACTCTCTCTTTATGTATATATACTAGCTGAACCCGGCACGCGTTGCTGTGCCCTATTTAGGAGATGGGGGAAAGTCTGAGTATGTAAGGGTTTGAAATGATGCTACTTATGGTCTTGGTGGGTGTGTGCATGTGTATATGTGTGTATGTAGTGTATATATGTGTGTGTATACATATATATGTGTATGTATGTTTATATATGTATACGTGTGTATGGTACTGTATATGTTTGTGCATGTGTACATACACATGAGTGGGGGAAAGGGGGAAGAAGGGGTCTGAGGCTGAGAGAGGAAAAGAAGGGGGCTGAGGGTGAGGGGAGAAGAGAAGGAGCCTGGGGCTGACGTGGGGAGGGGGGTTTGGGGCCATAGGCTGAGGGGAGAAGGAAAGGCCCTGAGGCTGATGGAGGAAAAGAAGGGGCTGAGGAGGGAAAAGAAGGCGGCAGCAGCGACCCCGGTCCTTTCCTTTTCACCCTCTGCCATCCGGAGGGCAGTAGCGGCGAGGGCAGCGTCCCCGCGCCTCGTCCGTGGCGGCTGCCATATTGTAACTTCCGCCGGAGCCTTTTCGGCCGGACCGAAGCTGTTCGGGCGCCATGTTTTTTTGTAGTTTTCTGGGGTCTTTTTTCAGTGCTGCTTCCGAGAGCCCCAGAAGCGACCGATGCTTTGGAGAGCGGCTGCGGGTCTCCCTCTGTGAGGCGGCGGAGGAGGCGGGTTGGTCGCCGCCGGTGTGGCGGTGAAGTTGCTGGTGTGTGGGGAGAGAGGGGGGATGGGATGGGTTGGGGGAGTCAGAGTGCGCAGTGTGTTTGCTTAGCCTCTGTCCTGCGTTGTGGGGTGGTGGGGTTGGAGTGCGCCTGCGCGATGGCTCGCTCTGTTCTGCGCTTGTGGCCAGCGCAGAACGGGAGCCAATGGGCGGTTTTTGGGGGCTGATTTTGGGGGGGTTGGAAGGTAGGAAGGTGGGTTTTTTTGTGTGATGGCAATACCTTGTGGTTTGTGGGATTGTGTCTCGTTGGATTGGCGTTTCTGGGGGGCGTAGTTTGGCCGTGCATAAAGTCCTTTGCACGACCGTCTCTCCTTTATATATATATATATATATATATATATAGAGAGAGAGAGAGAGAGAGAGAGAGAGAGAGAGAGAGTCATACCACTCAACAATTGATTCAGTGAACCTACTCTGGTTGGGACTAACCCAATGTTTCTCAAACTTTTCTCCTCCAGATGTTTTGGAGTAATCCGCTCCCATGAGTCCTAACAGCTGGTAAAGTAGCTGGAATTTCTGTGAGCTGAAGTTCAAAACACTCGGAGGATCAGAGCTTGAGAAACATTGAACTAACCATAGAGTTTCGGATCCTTACATGGTGGTGTCTGACCATCATCCAGATTCCAAGTCCAAGAAGAACCATCTAGAGAGCCATATGATGCTGATGGCTAGAAGCAGCTTGTCTATCATAGGTTTTAAACAAATTTTAAGTAAAATGTATGCCTAGACCCAAACAAGGAGTAAACTATATCCTTGAGAGACAACCAAACCAAATGCATTGGCCACTATTTTTAGGCAAGTCAGGAATGAGAGGTAAACATGATGAAGGATGGACTTTTGTATATGTACCATTTCAGATGACATTAACACTAAGCAGTCTAATAAAACCTGAATGTGTTTTTATAATTTATGTTTTAATTGTGTGTTTTTAATTGTTTATTGTATGTGTATGGCATCAAATATATAAATACATTTATGATTATCAAAATAATTTCAGAGTAAGACTGCACAGAACAAGGTGGTTCATTGACCAAGGAGTGGATCTGAAAAGCTAAGTTGTCTGCCAAAGGAAGCTGGATATATGACGGCAGAGAAAAAAGTTGTTTTGGTTGGTTATGCTCACACTTATTTTCAGCGTTCTTTTCTTCCTTCCACCTTTATTCTTTTCCGATATTTACTGCAGAAAAATGAAAAACTTCTTTAAGGGAGTTATTTGTCATAAGGAAGCCTTTTGCTTTTTAAAAAATGACTATTCTTATTTTAAAAAAATCTATTTCAAAACTAACTATTCATGAACACTGAAGCTTGCAGAAATACCTGGATTTGACAAACTTTTCTATTTCCAAAGTTTGGAGATGTGTATTAAACTTTATGAAGCCCTTCAGTGGCCAAGGCCTCAGCAAGATGGAAATCCTGGTTGAGAGGACTGGAATAAAATGTTCTGAAGTGGAGCATTTCTGGGAGTACTCCATATTCCAATATTTTGTTATAAATCTCACTGGTAGCTTCTACAGGTTATGAAAAACGCACCGGTTTCTTTTTTCCAATTTATCTTTGTAGCCACAGCTGGATATCTGGCAGCCCATCCTAACAAAAAACCTGGCTACAACCTTTCAGATTATTGCAGGAATGTAATGTCAAGTCTAGCCTAGACAGAGACCAAGGTGAACATATTTCAACCAGAGGAAGCGGATTGTGAGAAACCCATCGTCTGAACAAACCACGCTGTCAAATGTCCTGACTCAACACAATGTCGTGGGCTCCTTCTGAGTTTTCCACATGGATAAATTGTGTTTGCCCAAAGAATTTCCAGTCCCCCTTCTCTCTCTCTCTCTCTCTCTCTCTCTCTCTCTCTCTCTCTCTCTCTCTCTCACACACACACACACACACACACACACACACTTTCCTCCACTGTTGATATAGAGTCTAAATTAAGGCCCCAAGAAGAAGAGGGAAAGTCCACCTTTTCAATCCAGAAGCCTTGGCATCAGAAGAAAGTGCTCAATTGTTTTTCACACAAACGGTCCCCATTAGAGCTCAAGATGTTCTTTTCTGTCTAATCCTCATTTGTACCCCTTAGCCATTTGTTTAGAATTAAATTAACTGCAATTTGGGAGATGGGGATGAAAGGCAGTGCATTGAGTAGATATCACATGTTTTCTGAATGCGGCCTGTCCTGTCTGTTTCGTGGCCATTCAGAGAGCCTGAAAGGGTGCAGTGTGTGAATTGTCGGACTGTCACTCTCTAGTGAAGCCCAGTAGCCAGTATTGCCATGGAAACAGCAGGAAAAAGACAATTAACAAAATGGTTCTGATTCTCTCTCTTCTCCCCCCTCCTCTCCGATTCTTGGAGGGGAGCATGTTCATTAGTAATTTTTGTTTTGTTTTCTTTTTCCTGCAAAAAGAAACAAGGCGCTCTAGGGGAGGACCCTTCTCATTAAATTAGATATTGCCATCATTGTGGAACAGAAATTTGTGCTTGTCTAACAAAATATGGTTTTTTAACAGTTGTCTCATCAGAGTCCTTTCTTCCCTCCCATCGCTGGAAAGAATTTATTTCAAAATATTCTTAGGTGAATGACTGTTAATGAGCAGAGTTTGTGAGTTTAACCCTCACACATTCATGGGTCTTTTAATTAGCTCCTCACAGAATCGTTCCTGTGACAGAAGCACAATGTGGACTGGAGAGCCAGAACGGAAAGAGGGTGGTTATAGAGTGCCCCCCCCGTCCCCCCAATGCTCAGTTTAAAATCAAATTGGTATGGAAAAAAGAAGTATTGGCTGCTGTTAATGTCAGATTTGTATGTTCGAAAGGTAACGCTGTTGCTTGCATTCAGAAGTATAGCAATGATGGAATAAAGCATG
Source organism: Anolis apletophallus (assembly GCA_030556195.1). Lineage (NCBI taxonomy): Eukaryota > Metazoa > Chordata > Lepidosauria > Squamata > Anolidae > Anolis > Anolis apletophallus. Next base: position 23,288,359 of record JARBWK010000008.1, read on the forward strand.
CTACTGAGCCAATATATCCAAGAGAAGGCGGCAAAAATCTAACATTTCATGAACCCAGCTCATATTTTTAAAGTTTGCTTTGTAGAAACATAGAATTGGCAAAGATCACAAGGGCATTCCACTCCAATCCCCTGGCATACAGGAATACTCAATCAAAGCACTACTGACAGTGGCCATCCAGCTTCTGTTGAAAAATCTCCAGAGAAGGTTGCTCCATTGCACTCCAAAGCATCATATTCCTCTGTTGAACAGCTCTTACTGTCAGGAAGTTTATCCTAATATTTAAGTGGAATCTCTTTTCCCATCCATTGATTCCATTGCTCTATGTCTTAGGACATGTTTGCCCAGTTGGCGGTCATCATCCTAGGACACTTACAGCACACCTGATCAATGGAGCCACAAACCAGCAATCACACAATGCAGGCTAACTTCTGGCAGGGCTCTGTTGATGAACAGGGGCACAAGCATCCTATAATGCTGCACCCGGATCATGGGTCATGGGGAAGCATTGCTGCCGCTGCTCTCTAGGAGGCTTTGGCTTCAAATCTCTAGCCACTCACAATCCCATAGCGAGTACTACTTCCACAGATTTTACATAACCTATCTTCTCAAATATGCTTCACATGACCCATTCTTTTGGTTTCATTATTACTCTCTTCTGGCAGTCTTGCTTGCTGTATGAATGGATCCCTGTCTGAGAAATATATCCATTAAACTGATTTGCCTCTTAATTCTTCTCAAACTATTTGATTTTCACTCTGAAGACACTTGATGGCTGAGGATCGACTGGTGATGGAATAATGTGTCCAAGTTGTGATACCCAGTTATTTTTTTCTCAGTATATTAGATCTTCTTGGGTGATCAAGGGAGTAATGGTACATCTACACCAGTGGTTCCCAAACTTTTGGCCTACCACCCCCTTTCCAGAATTATTTTTACTCAGCACCCCCCAGAAGTTAATTTTTTTAAAAAATTAATAGCAATTAAACAGAAAGATAGATGTATTAATGTTTCTACATTTTTCGTAAAATATAATAAATAAAGGTGTAAATTACAAACACTGAATTCCAGAAATAATCACAAAAACAATATGTTTGGGGGAGTATGAGCAACAGATGATGAGATTTGCAGTACCTTCAGCCAATTCATCTCTGACTTCCACAGACGACTAAGATCCCCATGAATGACAGATCTGAATCAAACGGCAATGCCTGCCCAGGGATCACACACTTGTGACTGTGTTCCTATGAGTTGGAATCCCCAGGCAGGCATTGCTGTGGAAACCACAGCGTGCACCTCCTTCCTCTCGTCAACCCCGCCAACAGAGCAGTCCTGCATATCGGCCTCTTTCATCCAACAGGGACATCCTCGCAATTAGCAAATCCGGCTTATGCCACCGCCTCCTTACAGGGCCCCCCAAATTCTCCTGAGCTCCCAACACCCCCTTGGATCACCCCACCACCCACCAGGGGGTGGTACCACTCACTTTGGGAACCACTGATCTACACTGTAGAAATAATGTAGTTTCATTGCACTTTAACTGGCATGGCTTAATGCTATGGAATCATAGAAGTTGAAGCACTATTTACCAGAGACGGCTAAAGACCTTATAAAACTATCATGATCCCATACCATTGATCCATGTCAGTTAAAGTGGTGTCAAACTGCATTAATGCTACATTGCAGACACACCTTCTGCCTGTGGCCAACAGCAATGTGGGATCTCTGTAAGATGGAGTCTCAAGTGGGGCTGATCACATGGATCCTTTCCTGATTTCTAAATCATGTGGGGAGATTCCATAGATATGAGAGAGAGATTCAAAAGATATATCAGAAGAGCACAGATTTTTCATTGGCTCCTTCCCTACTACACATAAAGAGTAGACAAATCAAGAAAATGTGTCTCACTCCCCTTCCTTCCATGCATACCTAAAATGTATAAAAATGTGTGAACAGAGCTCCAGTGTATGTTTCATGGAGTGCCACAAATAATGGACTTCAACCTCTGGGTCACTATTTTGTGTTGTGCTCTTTTCAATGTTCCTAAAAAAAGAAATCGACCCATAAGTGCCTGAAATCTATCCACCCTTGCAAAAGAAGATGAAGATCATCTTGAGATAATCACAGCATGATTACTTGAGGCCTCAAAGCTATTATCTTGATTGAAAACATAAAAGAAGTCTACAAGGAACAATATAAGCAGTGTTTCAGTCACAATTAATCTTCAAGAAAACAGATGAAAACAAGCAATAACAATTGTAAAACCATCACAATTAAGTCGATATTCTATTTTGTGGTGATGCTGTGGATATCAGGTGTCACACAATGCATCAATCCTCATTAAGAGAACATTTTCATATGATTACTTTTCCAATTAAAATTAAACCAGTTGTAACAACATTTGAAGCCTCCAGAGTCATTTGGCATTAACAACAAAATTGTCCCGGAAGAACAATGAAACAACATCTGTTTTGCCTCTCCCGCCTTCTGCCATTTCTAGTTGGTTGGGTCTTTAGTTCAGCTCTGCCAGATTCTTGTTAATCCAACTTACACTGACTTCTCCTTATCTGCCCATCCTCACCACTCCAAGTGGGAACAGGGAATTAGTGACCAGCACAGGAAGCTTCCATTAAAGACAGGAAAGACCTGACTGACTGACCTGACTGAAATCTGATTGGCCAGTAAGTATGCTATGAAAATCTTGGAAGGAATTGTGAAGCTTGTAGTCCAGCATCATTATTCCCCACTTCACAATGGCAATTATATATTACAGCAAAGGATTTAAGGGGTCCTATGATCATTGTAGGCAGCCTCACCTTCTTATCCACTCCCCCTTTTCTAAGAGGAGACCTGGAACACAACCACCCAGTTACATACACGAGTTGGCAATTTATTTTTGCTTGTTTGTTGCAGAAGTAGAAATTAATTTTCCTTCTTCTGCCATTACCTCTAACTCCTTGAAAAATCACATTTCTTGTGCTGCCTTCATATACATATAGCTGAACACGAAATAAGAAAGGCACTGTCTGGGATCTCCTTAGGATTCTATGAAGATCCTGAAGAATGAGAATATCATCACCATTTCCATCATTTGTCTCTCCATCATTTGCCACACCATCTACCAGTCAAGAAGTGTTCAAATATGTCACCTTCAACTTGGAAATTATTCATATACTTGCACATATTCACATTGGATTCAATAGTTCAATAGTTTTGATGTGATGTGATTTTCCTCGCATTTTTTCATAGCCAATATGAATCCAATTTATTAAATCAGCAACATATATTCTCCAGTAAAGAGGATAACAACAGCACAGGCTTGCAGGAACAACTTGGATAAAATGGAAGTGCTAATAATATAGATTAAGTTCAACAGTGGCTTCTTCTGAATGCCCATTTTTCATTTCAGTCCATGTGAGTGCTAAGCAAAGTAAAGATTGTATAATGCTCCAGGTGTTTAAACATCTTGCTTAAATTAAAACGTCAAGTTTCATTCTGCCTTTCCATCACTTTCATTTCCCCCTCACATCACATACAACTGGTGTCTTCATTTCACAGTTGTATGGGCTTCATTTTGACTATGATTATTTTCATTTCAATTATTTTATTTGATCCTTGTGGGTATAAAATTGACTCAGACGTTTTCTGTAGACTATATCTTGGAGCTTGACACAGTTCCCACAGCACAATCCTAAGTTCAGTTATGAAACAGTACACCCAACTTATGGTTGAGTGTTCAAGTTATTTAAGGAGTTTGGGAGAAAATAGTTTTATGTCCTCTCCAAGTCAACAACATGCAATCAGCATTCATCACGGGTTGCTTGTTGGGCAGTGGAAATCTACTCCACAATGCGGTCAGAGACTTCACAAATCCATGAAGGAGAAGAGAAAATGAAATAGGAGTCAGTGCAAATATAACTGTGGAAACAATGGAAATTAAAAGCCCTGGTGCCCACGGGCATTTTTTAAAAGTCAATGTGGATAAGCTGCCAGATAAAGCCACAGCTCAAGCCAAGCCAAGTGGCTGGCTGTTATCCGTGAACACAACATAAGATCCAGATTGCCAGAGCTAATTGCACAAATATGACTAAACGGACTATATGCATGCTGAAAAGTTCAAAGCCCAGATCACCACAAGCATATTATGCCAAGATATCATCTTCAGCCATTTTTACTTATGAAGCCAAACCAAACTAGGTACTGGATCATGGATATAGAGTTTTATTTTCAATATGACACATCCCTTAGTGTAACATAAATACTCAAATGCAAATATTTGCCATGGAAATACTTTACAACCTCAATGCAGAACAACAACATTTCAAAGACTGGGTGTCATAGTGCAATGCACAAGACACAATGCAAAACTTCACTGCAACATACAGGATGCATAGCTGCAATGTGGAATCATATTGCAAAGTATAGGCTGAACAAGGGCTATACACAAAGTGCAACCTGCACAGATGATGCACAAAAGGGGTCATGTTTTGGCCTGCATGATTTACCACCTCATCACATTGCGAGGGGAAAGCATGGGTGACTGTCCCTTTAAGGGAGAGAATCATCCCTTTAAGGGAGAGAATTGCCCCATTTCGCGTTCTGCCTCCCTATCACACACTCACATGTGGAAACTTAAGAGCTGGCAGTACATTCATCTTACATTCATCACAAGGTCACTATTACTTTTTGTTTTTAATCAGGAGAAACAACAATATCCCTCCCAGAGGAAACCCGAGCCATCTCAGAACTGATTTCCTTTCGGAGGGCCTGTAAAACTGCCCTATTTAAATCAGCCTTTGATTAGGCCCCTCAGCCTGCTGATGCTGACATAACTGCCCTGCCTTTTGGGGTCCCGGACCTAAGGCAACTTCTGTATCTTCCTATTTACTGCGTTGTGACATGTAATTTTTAATGTTTTAATGTTTAATGTTTTATTGTAGGGCTGCATGGCTGTTGCATGCTGCCCGTTTTATATGTTGTAACCCGCCCCGAGCCTGCAGGGAGGGGCGGAATATAAAACCAAATAATAAATAAATAAATAAATATCCAAAAACCAAGAGATTCCTTTCCCTGTACATTAAAGGAGACTGACACCAGCATAAAACCATTACTTTACCTGGGATCCTATTGTTCTGCACCAAATCCCATAGGATTCAAGAAACAGGGCTGCAGGTTAAAACCATTACTTTCCATGGGTTCCTATTATTCTGAATCAAACCCCATAGGATACAAGGGACAGTGCTCCAGGCTAGAACCATTGCTTTCCAAGGAATCTTATTGTTCTGCACCAAATCCCATAGGATAAAAGAGACTGCTGATGGTTGACTAATGAAACAGGATGGGAAACTTTTGATGGTTTCCATCCAGGCCCGGATTACCCATAAGGCCAGACTAAACCATGGCCTCAGGAGGCAGGTTTTGGGGGGCAGCAAATGCAACCCCCCGAAAACATTAAAAATTTTTTTTTAAAAAACCCGCCCCCTCGCAGCGCTTTCCCCGGCCCTCTCCCAAGAGAGTCATCAGACCTCGGGAGAGGGCGGGGGAGAGTGCTGCGAGGGGGCGGGGAGGAGGGAATGGTGCCTTCCCCTCGCCTGGGCCGCCCCCTTGCAAAAGAAGGAGGCGGCGAGGAGGAAGGGAAGCTCCGCCCCACCGGCGGGCATGCATGCATGTGCACACATGCCCCCAGCAGGCTTCCCTTCCTCCTCCTCCTCCTCCTGGCTGCCTCCTTCCTTTGCAAGGGGGTGGCCCAGGCAGCCAGGAGGGCAGGACTTCCCTTCCTCCTCCTCGCACTTTCCTTTCGGTCGCAGGAGGAGGAGGAGAAGGTGGATGGAAGGCGCACGGCACTGCTCGCGGTGCTTCCGTCCGCTGCCTCCTCCACCTCCCACGACCAAAAGGAGGGCGCGAGGAGCAGGGCAGGACTTCCCTTCCTCCTCGCACCTTCCTTTCGGTCGCAGGAGGAGGAGGAGGCGGCGGAGGGAAGCCCCGCGAGCAGTGCCACGTGCCTTCCGTCCACCTTCTCCTCCTCCTCCTGCGACCGAAAGGAAAGTGCGAGGTGGACGGAAGCCACGGGGCTGGTGCCGCGCGGCTTCCGTCCACCTCCTCGGGCCTTCCTTCCGGTCACGGGAGGAGGAGGCGACAGAAGCCCCACGGCACCGGCCGCCTCCTCCTCCTCCTCCTCCCGCGAACGGAAGGAGGGCTCGAGGAGGCAACGGAAGCCGCACGGCCGGGCTGCTGCCGCAGATGCGCAGCAGCGCCCTGGCGTGTGCCTGCGCCCTGGGGCATGGCTTCCCGTGCACGGGCGTCTTGGCCTCGGGCAGCCGAAGATGCTGATCCAGGCCTGTTTCCATCACACCTGTTTTTCAGTTGTAAAGATGTGAGTAAAGTGTGATAAGAGGTAAGAGCTTTGAACATGATTGCTGTTCCATGCTCAGAGTTCCCCTCTTTCAGGACATTTCAGCCTCTTTCCAACCCTGGAACATGTGATGAGCTCCATGCCTCTCCATGCTTGAAAATAGGCTGAAGTGTCCTAAGAGGGGGAAATTTCTCAATGTGATGAGGTTGGTTGCTGGAGTTCTCTCCTTTCAGGATACTTCTGTCTCTTTCCAACCATGGAGGATTAAGCATGACTGCCCAAAGTAGTTTAACTTATGTGATGAGTTCAGTGCCTACCCATGTTTGAATAGAGGCTGAAATGTCCTATGAATAGAAAGTGTCTCAAGGTGATAAGGTGGTTAGACATGCAGGATCTTAATTGAATTACAACTTCATTGTGCCTAGAATAAACTTACAGCTAATATTAATTAAGCAACATTGATTTCACTGACATTTTGAGTGTGTATCTCACTCTCCCATAAAAATTAAGAGTAAGAAAAATGTGCAACCTAACCTGGATTTCCTAATAAAAAAGGGGGTGGGGAACCAATCCACAACCCATCATGTTGTTTAAAATGGACCCCAAGTGGACCCCAAGTCAACTTTTCTTCTTTTCCTTTCTCCTTCCCTTCCCCCCCTTCTCTCTCTTTAAGCAAACAGACCTGTCTTACAGCACATGGGATTAGACTACTCATTATCTGGAAAAGAGAGGAAGTAATCGAGTTAGATGAAAGATGAGCCTCTTAAAGACCTGATAATTAAACAAGAAAAGAATCTCACAACAGAAAATTACAACTCTGATAAGAAAAGACTTGTTGATGGACTCATTATTGGGTTCATTTTCATGTAAATCTTTTAAAAGGACAAGAAAATAAGGGAAGGGGGAATTATTATTTTTATATTTAAAAAACGTGGTGCATTTCACAAGTTTCCATGTGGCAATCAAGGTTCTTTTACAGCATCCTTTCTAAATTGCCTGGGAGTAAATCACAAAGTAAGGCTGTGTGAAGCAAGCACTGTAGAGCGCTCTATGCCCTGTAGCGCTGGTGCATTTCAAGGGTACTGTTTGTGTTCCCTCTGCAAACTGTTCTGTGCTGCTGTTTAATTAGCTTCTGATTGAAAAGTGTTGACGTCTTATGTTCTGCACTGCTAAATGGGTTCTCTCATGCTGGGAAATATGTAAATTTCATGAAGGGCTTGATTAGACTGCCAGTGAGACTTTTAAATAATTTTAAAGACAAGAATTGAACTAGGCAGCCAACATATTTATCTTGAGGATTTGAACAGAGTTGCAGGAGTACAGACGTAAATAACTTAGACTCCTTAGGATCCTGTAAAGAACAGTGCATGCATTCACTATATAAATAGAATGCAAAAGGATCTAAGAGACTATCTGAGCAAATGAAGTTGGCAGTATAAACTTTCATGGAGCAATGATACATCCACTGTAATGCAGTTTGACACCACTTTAACTGCCATGGAGCAATGCTGTGGAATCACAAGAGTTGCAGTTTTGCAACCAAAGAGTGCTAGTGCTTCATTAATTTAGAACTCTCATGAATCCTGCTCCTTGGTGTCACTTTACTGCAAGCAAAGATGCAGAACAGACCCATCATACAATGTAAACCAGTCTTTCTCAACCAGTGTGCCGTGGCACACTAGTGTGCCGTGACGGACCTCCTGCTGTGCCGCGAGAAAAGCTCTTTGCCCCCCTTCCTCCCCCTCCTGCTGAACTCCTGCTGCTTGGGGAGGAGGAGGCCAGGCAGTGGCGAAGAAAAGAAGGGACCGGGCGCCGCCTCCTTCGGCCATTTCCCCATCCAGCCTCCAGTCCACCATGACTCCCACCATGACTCTCGCCCCTCGCTCACTGAAGCCGCGTGGAGGAGGAACCCCTCCCACTGACGCCCATTCACCGCTCATGCTCCTCCTCTGTAGGAGAGCTGAAGCTGGGGGGAGGGGGGCGGGGCATGGCGCGGCCTGTAGGAGAGCTGAAGCTGGGGGGAGGGGGCGGAGCATGGCGCGGCCTGTAGGAGAGCTGAAGCCGGGGGGAGGGGGTGGGGCATGGCACGGCCTGGCTCTGCTTCGGCACTCCCAGCAGCTGCTCCAGCCTTGAGGGGACAGTGCGAAGCCAGCGTTGTGCTGGCTCTGGCACCGCTGGCTTGGCACTGCCCCCTCAAGGCTGGAGCAGCTGCTGGGAAAGGTGAAGCCGGGGGTAGGGGTGGGGCATGGTGCAGCCTGGCTCCACCCCCTCCCCGGCTTTGGCACTCTCAGCAGCTGCTCCCAGCAGGCCACCATCCCCCAGCCGTTCTTTACTGTGTTAGAGTGTCATTTTGTGTCATTTTGGTTGGTGGTGTGCCCCCGGATTTTTTTAATGTTAAAAGTGTGCCGCGGCTCAAAAAAGGTTGGGAAACACTGATGTAAACAATGGGAACATTATGAGATTGGCAACTATTGACAGGTTTTGCTCATCAATAGCAAGAGATGGGGTAATTGAGGGGAGGAGACAGACAGGATATTTTTAAAGGATATCTTGGGTGAGGCTTCAGGGTATCTTGGGAACCACAAAAAGTCATCTTGAAGACAACAAGTGGCTCATGCCCCCACATTTTCCTGAGCTTTGAGTTAAACAGAAACCTAGACCACTTTTGGTTGTTGTTCAATGCATCTTATTTGAGACTAGGCTCTAATCATGTGCAAAATAATGTTTAGGACACATGTGCAGGATTACATTGTTATGTTTTAATCCTAACCTAGTGTCCTGGAGAAAAATGGCTCTGAACCCAAGACAACTGGATTTTAAATTTTTGTAACTATTTTAGTAGGATTTTATGTCTATGTTTTATGATGCTTTATTTTGTTGTATGGTTTTCCTTTCTGGCAATTTTACCTTATGTTGGAAACTGCCCTGAGTCCTCTCGGGGAGATAGGGTGGTATATAAATAAAGTTTTATTTATTATTATTAACTTTCTTCTCAGGAGACATGCAAAGCTACTCATATTTATAGGGACAATGAGTGTGTGTTCCCTTCCACATTCCTTGTTATCTTGCCACTTGAGGGATTTTCCCAACTGATATTGCCCAGCAGCAAAATGAGAAATATCTATTCCTCTGTAACAACAAACATCCACTAATGCCCTATCTAGTGATTTGGCATTAGTCAACAAGGAAATATCTCTGGCTCAGAGGTAGAAAAGTGCCTTAAGTTATCACAAGGCACCACATAAAAGGTTTTAATTGCACATATTTTAAGAGCCTAACAGCTGTGTTTGTCTTTCATATCAGTGTCATTTAAGTTCACATCTACTTAACAATTAATTTAGCTGGCTATCTGCCTGAAATGAACTGCTGTCTTCCTCATTTCATTGTGAAAAACCAGTTGGTAGATTATTACATCAATTTGTCTCATGTAGTTTCCCAAGTCTATATATGATCAATATGGGATCAATAACGATAATGACTTGTGATGTTAACTACACAAAGATATTCCCTCACAAATAAAACTCAGTATCAGTGAACTGCATGCTTGGTTATTCTTGCTGTTCAGGCTCTCTCCAACATATGTGGCCTGCTCCAAATCCCATTTCTTGCATATAGGTTTCTATGTTCTGCAAACAACCTCCAAGAAGGCTCACAATAAAGCCTAAAATAGCAGCATATGCTGTTCAGACAAGACCAAATGTGTAGGTATCAGATTAGAATACTGTATGTAGTCATATATAAGTCGACCTCATGTATAAGTTGAGGGCAGGGTTGGGGTCAAAATTAAAGATTTCTATATGACCCACGGATAAGCTGAGGATCATTCCACAGAGAGGAGAAAGCATCTATGCTACCCTAGGGAATTGGTACCCAGGCATTCAAAAAGGCCAGAGGTGATACCACAATGGAGAGAGTAGAGGAAGAAAGTGCTTTTTATGGTTCCTGAGGAACAGACTACGCCATTGTCTTTAGCCACTCAACACAGAGAAGGGGATGGTTTACTTATCTGAGAAAAAAAATTAGGCATGATACTCACATTGACCCATAGGGAAGTCGACACAGATTTTTGGATTGTTATTTTGACTCAAAATTCAAGACTTCTGCATTAGTATAGAGGGCAATATATAGGGTGTACAAAGTGCTGTCCACACAGGCCCCTAAGGACACCTTGAAACATCTCCCCAATTCCAGACCTCCTATTTTTAAAAAGAAAATCATTCCAAAACTGAACAAAAATTTCTAGACCAATTCTTCCTCCATCTGGGTCTCAAAATGAAGAACAAGAAACGCTGGCATCTACTCAGATCAAAACTTATAAGTATACAAGATCACCACTGGGTGTTGACCATAGAAGCATATTGGGTGGTTTAGAGATTCATAGAGAGACCCCTAATCTAGGACTTCATCACACTAGAGCATCTATGCACTTTAAACCCAGTATCTGCCTTTTGCAGAATTCTGGGGTTTGAAGTTCAGAAAGGAGCATTTAAACTGCTCAGCCAGAGAGGTTCTGGGCCTCACCAAACTACAAACCCCAGAATTCTGCAGGAGGCAGCAACTGAATTTAAAGTGGATAGATGCTGTAGTGTGATGAAGTCTCTAGATATGTGTAGGCCCTCCAGTGTTGAAGAATCTAGAGATGCCTAGAGTTGTGTTTTCAGAAGTTTAAAAAAGCTTTTAAAAATAGTATGCATGTAGTTTTTCCATTTTTGCAGGGTTTCCATGCCCCCAACCTTTGGAAATAAGTAGAACCAACTGCACAGGGCCTACTGTAAAATGCAGTTCAATAAATGTGTAACTCGTGTGAAAAATTTCAGCTACATAATTGCAATGCAGGATTTGTATCTATATCCATCTCTATCTCTGTGTATTTGACTCTTTACTAGAAATTATTGAGCACTGAGGCCATGCTATTGAAAACACAGCTGTGCTGGGCAGGGCACATCTTTAGAATGGAGGACCACCGCCTCCCAAAGATACTCTATGGTGAACTTGCCACGGGGCAGCACAAAAGAGGCACCTGCAAAAAGAGATATAAGGACTCCCTGAATCAACATCTCAGGCTCGGCCAGATTGATCACCAACAATGGTCCATCCTGCCCTCATATCAGGAGGCATGGAGACACACTATCCATAATGCTGCGGCCTCTTTCGAGAAGACACGCCAAACGAGTCTTGAAGAGAAACGACAACGCAGAAAGAACCACAACTTGGAAACAACATCACCCAAGGAGACTTTCTGCTATCCTTTCTGCAACTGGACTTGCCCATCTCGGATTGGCCTTTTTAGTCATCAACACACTTGTAAAAAGCATAGGATGAGTCCTTCTTAAGAATCTTCGTTCGTGAAGTAATGCCAGAAAAAAGAAGAAATTATTAATGAAAGACCTTGCTGAAAAGTAAAGTCTCTAGTGTGTTTTGATAAACACTAAAGGAAGAAGGATTATAGTGGTCCTACAGATATAGAGATCCTGCTGAAAATTGTGTTGCAAAGCCCTTTGCAACACAATTTGCATTTGAGACTAATCACTGTTTCAGATTGTTTCCTTTTCTTTGAATCTGTGGAGAGAAAGGTGATTCAAGTGACATTTTGAAGCACGAAGTGATAGTACAGGAAAGAAGCCTGTAAAGACCGCATTGCATGGGACCCCGGGTGTGGGGAAACACAAAAGCCCACACACCTGCTAAAATGACAAGACAGGTGGAGAAATAGGTTTTTAAAACCAGCACAGGCAGTCACTTAAGGAAACCTGACATGTCTCTGTAAATCCTGGCAAAAAGGAGCTTTTCTCTCTTTGATAAGTCTCTGCATTAAGAAAAGACATTAAGAACAATGGCAGCCCAACCCCTGTGGTTCTTTAGAAGTCTAAAGAAGAGCTTAGAGTGTTTAATGAAATGCCAGGTGACTAACTAAGGAGGCACTTGTTTGGGGTTTAAAGGGGGTTTCTTTTCCTTCCTTCTTCCTTCTGTCCTGAATATTGAGTCTGTCTTACGAGGGGAATAGAGGGCCTGGATGTTCAATGGTGTTTTGTAACTTCTCTTGTCTAGAAGAAAAAATGGAGGCAGTTTCCAGTCCACCCAGAAGCCAGGTCTGAAGACACTTGTTCATACTTCAGCAGTAAATTAAAATAGATCAAAATTGAAACCTTTGTCTTTGTTTAATTGCCTGGCAACTTCCTCTGAAGAATCATTTCACTCAAAATAGGATTAGGAGTCAATTTTGCATTGATTAGCCTAAATCCTATTAGTCTACAAATTATTCCTATTGTTAAGATAAATTCTATTGCTATTCACCAAGACTGATTTTTAGCATTAGGTATGTATCCACACTGCAGAATTACAGCAGTTTGACACCACATTAATGGGCATGGCCGATTTACCGGCCAACCCCTTTTGCGGGGTAGGGCTGTCCTCGTCGCCATCTTGGGGAGGTCAGGGGCTTCTCCTTCCCAGAGACCCCTGGGGCGGCGCCAAGTTTCCCGCCGCCAGGGCCGGCTAGCCAATGAGGGGGCTGGCCATGCCTCCCCCCTCCACGTGGCTAGCCGGCCCTCCCCTTTGCCCAGGCAGCATATTTAAGGCTGCCTGGGATTTCCCCTAGCACTAGCAGGGGCCAATTCGGTTTTCCTCCCTCCCTCCCTACTTGGTACATGGCTTATTTGTGTTCATTTTGTGCATTTACTCAAGTTCTTTGTTGCATTGTTAGTCTTGTGTTAACATATTCTTTGTCGCAACTCCGTGTTGGCAGGTGGCAGGGCCCTGGATCAGGATGGCTTATCACTCCTTGGTTGGAAGGGGGATAACGCCCTGGCCCCCTGGGGTGCCGAGTTCTGAGGAGAGGCATTGGGCCGCTCGCACCCAGGCTTGCAAGTGCCTTTGGACATTCGTGGGGGCCTGTCCTACCCTGATCCAGGACCCTTGCGTGGCCGCCAACCCCTTTGTTCTGTTAATAAATGAGTTGTGGCCATTTTCGTCCAACCCTTGTGTCCGTGTTATCATTAGGCGCGAGGTGTATCACCCTTGCACACGCAACAGCCATGAATCATAGAATCATAGAGTTGGAAGAGACCTTGTGAGCCATCCAGTCCAACCCCCTGCCAAGAAGCAGGAAAATCACATTCAAAGACTCAATACTATGGAATTTGGGGGTCTTGTGAAATATTTGCCCTTCTCTGTCAAAGAGCACTGATTCCACAGCGGCTTATAAATCCCAGGATGCCATAAGGTGGAGACATGGCAGTTCAAGTGGAATCAAAATGTTATAATTCTGTAGTGTGGATACAGCCTAGGATAGGACTGTATTGGCTGCAGACTGAGCACAAAACATATTGGTGTCTTGGACTTCAGGTAACACGCTTAATCCATGAAGTTGTAGTTGTTTGGCCCATTATGAAACAAATTGTTTAATAAGTGTAATTTCTCATGGGTTTCACACAAGAAGAAAACTGGGATGTGAAATAAATTAAGCAGGACCAAATCTTATTGTTAGTTCCAGCTAAAATAAAAGTGTTGAACCAGTTTAGATATGCTATGTGTTGACTAGCCATATCAAAATGGATTTGATGATTGTCCTATTGCTGGGATTGACCATCAGTATTTCACTTATAATATCTTTCTCTTTTTGTGTTTCACTATTCTGTGTTTCAACCCCTCTGTTGTGCCAGCTCCACTGGCTGCCAATCTGCTACTGGGCACAATTCAAAGTGCTGGCTTTAGCCTTTAAAACCCTAAACGGTTCTGGTCCAACTTAGCTGTCTGAATGCATCTCTCCCTATGAACCTCCAAGATGTTTAAGAGCATCTGGAGAGGCCCTGCTCTCGATCCTGCCCTCTTCGCAGGCACAATTGGTGGGGACAAGAGACAGGGCCTTCTCAGTGGTTGCCCCTCAGCTTTGGCACACTCTTCCTAGTGACATCAGATCTGCCCCCTCCCTCTTGACATTTCGCAAGAAAGTTAAGACCTGGCTTTTTGACCAGGCATTTGCAGATGAAGCATAACCTAAATTGAGACCTAAGGAATGATGATGACGCAATGGAAATCGATTTTAATAACGAGATGCTGAGATTGTGTTTTTTAAATTTTAATTGCTAAATTTGTGTTTTTTATATGGTTGTTTTATTAAGTGCTGATGTATTTTATATGTGGGCAGTTCTTGCCATGTGTACACCGCCTCAAGTCGCCTTCGGGCTGAAAGGGGCGGTATAAAAATATAATAAATAAATAAATATTAGCAGTGGTTCTCAACCTGTGGGTCCCCAGGTGGTTTGACTTACAACTCCCAGAAATTCCAGCGAGTTTACCAGCTGTTCGGATTTCTGGAAGTTGAAGACCAAAACAACCAGAGAACCACAGGTTGAGAACCACTGTATTAAAGGGTCTGATGATCAGAGTGAACATTACAGATTGTCCATTGAGCTCCACTCAGTGTGAGGGGCACTACTGCTGCTGACCCCAGAGGGAGGGGTCCCTCTTCTTCCACACTTTTGCTACCTTCTAAACAAGTAGCCATGTTAGAAAAGGGAAGGGATGAGCAGGAGAGAGGGGGGCATGTTTTTAGGACTGGGTGGTTTTTATTTTAAACTCATATCCAGTGTTTTGGTCTCTGTCTTATGTGATTAACGTGTATTTTATAGAAATGCTTGATATACATCTTTTTATGGAATTTCATTTTAGTATGTGTAAACTTTTTATAGTATTTGTGTGTTTCTTTAAGGTGCTGTGACCTGCCTCGACCAATAGGGAAGGCAGGTTAAAAATATTATTTATTTATTTCTGAATGAACTTTCATGAACATAAACCCACTTCTTTGGATGAAATACCAAATGGTATCTCACTCCCACAATTGTATAAATATGTTTTATGCATGATGGGGCCGGAGGTTTAGTACAGCTGGTAAATCACCAGCAATGATAAGATCTACCAACTGAAAGTTTGCAAGTTCAAAGCCCCAGGTCGGCATGAACAGCTGACTGTTAGCCCTGCTCCATATTTACCTAAGCAGTTCAAAAACAGCTTTAGCTGTAATTAGAGAAATTAGGTACCGCTAAAAAGTGGGGGAGGTGTTTCACAATGCCATAAAGAAAGATCAGAAAATGCTTGGTGACCAAAAGAAAGAAGGAAGTCCTGATGGCTCTTTGTCATAGAAGATGGGGCAACAGCACCCCCTGTGGCTGGACTCAACTTTCCATGGCATCAAAACAACACACCTCCTTTCTGTTCTGTCTGTCTGTGTACTGTCTATACAAAGCAGCATTGAATGTTTGCCGTGTATGTGTACTGTGATCCGCCCTGAATCCCCTTCATGGTGAGAAGGGTGGAATATAAATAAAGTATTATATAAATAAAGTATTATTATTATTATTATTATTATTATTAAGTGTCCTTCCTTTGCAAGGGCCAGTAGGAATGCCAGGAGAAAAACTTCAGAAGCCATCAGTCTTGTATAACAATGTAGCCAATTGCATTTAGGATGACCCTGTAATGTCTTTGCTGGGAGGAATTCTGGAAACCAGTGATTAAACACCTACATCAGGGTTATGTTGTGTAACTCTCTACATATGAAGTTACACATATATTGTGGCTTGTAATCTTTATATTGAGCGGAAACACTGGTGAAGATAGCCAACGTGCAGTCAAATGCACCACCACGTATCATGAGCCTGGGTGGTGCAGTGGCACCACATGTAAAGCTCTGTTTTTGCAAGCTTGAATCGAATGCAGATGTTTCACATTGGACAAACCCCTCCAATTGCTTCTGTAGGGAAAAGTATGTATGCATAACACACCAAAAGGACCCCAACAATTGCTATTTAGTAAACATAGCCACTTGTCTTAATAACCTCTTAACTTTGCTGTCTGTGTGCCTGAAGGACCAACAAATCATATAACCAGATGCATGGAATGTATACAAGCGAGACTTAGCTTTCTCTTTAAAATGTTTTTGGCAGAAATGATGAACAGAATGTTGTTTTTATGTGACTTCCAGACCCTCAGCATGTGGTGCTCTACACTCCAAAAGACTGGTTCCTGGCAGGACAGAGATAAACAGTTTGCATATTATTTATGGTGTGGCAAGACATTTTATAGATTAGATCAAAGGTCCTGGGCTTCCAAGTGTGTAGCTAGCTATCCTCTGTCAAAATGACAAACCAGAAAAAGTAAAGATTCTGGCATTCAGTTCAATTATCACATTTGAACAGACCTTGGAAAAGTTTCTGGTTTTTTGGAATACAATTCCCAGAATTTCCCATCCACTGAATTCTAGTAAAAATGAAAAGGCAATATATACAATCAATGCATTGCTATTTCAGGTTCCTTACAAGACACTCAGAAAGGAATATGTGATGCTCACAACACCCCTATGAAGTAGGTTTGTTTAAGGTTTATAAGTCTACTGAAAAATTCTCATTCCATGTTTTATGGCAATGTTTACATGCCAGAATCTGGAGCAGTTCCACCTGTACCCCCACCATGTTTCTCTACTGGCTAGACCATGAAAGATTCAGGTAGGTCTTACTTTACATTTCCAGTTTTTGTTGGATCTGTTTCAAACCTATGCTCAGCTACCTCATTGCACATTCCTGGCTGGTCTACAAAAGAAGCCATGCATATAGACACATTTGCACCAACCACTAGAAACCCTTCAGATTCCAATTTGATATTTTTCTCTCGCAAATTGAACTGTTACTTGTATTTGGTGCCTCACTTTGTTCAATATTCCATTGAATTCAGCACTGTTTATTCTAGGCTAAAATCTGAGGAGTGTCCATAACAAAAGAGCATAGTAAATGGAAATGGACTGTAGAAGCTGTAGTGCAGAATATCAAAGTCTCACCCCCTTCAATGACCCAACTTCACACTAAATGTCTCCAGAGGTTCTTCCCTGGAGCTTGGGCAGGAGAAAGAGCATCCATAGTTTATGTACTCACTAAACTATAACCCTTACTCATGTGTATGATTACACCAGTCTTTCTCAAGAGCCGTGCCGCGGCACAGCGCTGTGCCGTAGGGCAGCTCTCCCTGTGCCGCGAGATCGGCTCTTTGCCCCCGTTCCTTCCCCCCTCCTCCTGTGGTTTTTTTCCTTTTCCCCTTCTCCAAATAGAAATGCACTAACAACATTGGGTTGAAGATGGAGGAGGGGAGGAAGGAGTGGCTGAGGCGAAGGGGCTGTGGCAAAGGGGCTGTGGAGGCCACACACCCCTCCCCCAAGCACCCATAATACTCACGCCTTGTCCGCCAGCTGCCGGAACTTCCACATCGTGTCCGCGGCAAGAGCGTCCTCTCCGCTTAGGCCCACTGCGCCTCCTGTCCAGCAGCCGCTGCCTGTTTCGCCAACTTGCCCCACTGTGGACGCAGTTTCTCCGTCCACCATTGGCGAAACTGAGGCGGCAGTGGTGGTCGGCCGGGAGGCGCAGTGGGCCTAGGTGGAGAGGATGCTCTCGGCACCGCTGCTGCCGCCATGGACGCGATGCGGAAGGTCCAGGAGCTGCCGGACAAGGTGTGCATGTTATGGGGTGCTTGGGGGAGGGATGTGTGGCCTCCACAGCCCTTCACCTCAGCCGCTCCTTCCTCCCCTCCTCCATCTTCAACCCAAGGTGGTGCTGGGGTGATCTCTCTCCTGCCTTTCCTCTCTCTGGGTGGGGGCGAGGTCTTGCAACCATGGCCCTCGCCCTCACCCAGAGCGGAAAGGCAGGAGAGAAATCACCCAGAGCGCCTTCCTAAACACTTTTCCTCCCTCTCCCACTCTCCCTCTCTCTCTTTCTTTCTCTCCCACATATCCTCGCTTTTATTCTCTCACTCCCTCCCTCCCTCTCTCCCTCTCTCTCTCACACACACACACTCTTCTGCCTCCTCTCTTCCCTCGTCGCTGTTCTTCCTCCTCGTTGCCTTCCCCCTCCCTTCTCTTCCGCCTCCTCTTTTCCCTCGTCGCTGCTCTTCCGCCTCGTTGCCTTCCCCCTCCCTTCTCTTCTGCCTCCTCTCTTCCCTTGTCGCTGCTCTTCCGCCTCGTTGCCTTCCCCCTCCCTTCTCTTCCGCCTCCTCTTTTCCCTCATCGCTGCTCTTCCGCCTCATTGCCTTCCCCCTCCCTTCTCTTCCGCCTCCTCTCTTCCCTCGTCACTGCTCTCCCGCCTCGTTGCCTTCCCCCTCCCTTCTCTTCCGCCTCCTCTCTTCCCTCGTCGCTGCTCTTCCGCCTCATTGCCTTCCCCCTCCCTTCTCTTCCGCCTCCTCTCTTCCCTCGTCGCTGCTCTTCCGCCTCATTGCCTTCCCCCTCCCTTCTCTTCCGCCTCCTCTCTTCCCTCGTCACTGCTCTCCCGCCTCGTTGCCTTCCCCCTCCCTTCTCTTCCGCCTCCTCTCTCTCCCTCGTCGCTGCTCTTCCGCCTCATTGCCTTCCCCCTCCTTTCTCTTCCGCCTCCTCTCTTCCCTCGTCACTGCTCTCCCGCCTCGTTGCCTTCCCCCTCCCTTCTCTTCCGCCTCCTCTCTTCCCTCGTCGCTGCTCTTCCGCCTCATTGCCTTCCCCCTCCTTTCTCTTCCGCCTCCTCTCTTCCCTCGTCACTGCTCTCCCGCCTCGTTGCCTTCCCCCTCCCTTCTCTTCCGCCTCCTCTCTTCCCTCGTCACTGCTCTCCCGCCTCGTTGCCTTCCCCTTCCCTTCTCTTCCGCCTCCTCTCTTCCCTCGTCACTGCTCTCCCGCCTCATTGCCTTCCCCCTCCATTCTCTTCCGCCTCCTCTCTTCCCTCGTCACTGCTCTCCCGCCTCGTTGCCTTCCCCCTCCCTTCTCTTCCGCCTCCTCTCTTCCCTCGTTGCTGCTCTTCCGCCTCGTTGTCTTCCCCTTCCCTTCTCTTCCACCTCCTCTCTTCCCTCGTCACTTCCCCTCCCTTCTCTTCTGCCTCGCTTCAGCCCTCCTAGGGTTTTGGACTTCAACTCACACAATTTCTAACAGCCGGTAGGCCAGCGTTTCTCAACCTGGGCATCAGGACCCCCGGGGGGGGGCCCCAGGGGGGAGTTGCGAGGGATTGCCAAAGACCATTAGAAAACACAGGATTTTCTGTTGGTCATGGGGGTTCTGTGTGGGAAACTTGGCCCAATTCTACCACTGGTGGAGTTCAGAATGCTCTTTGATTGTAGGTGAACTATAAATCCCAGCAACTACAACTCCCAAATGTCAAGGTCTATTTTCCCCAAACTCCATCTGTGTTCACATTTGGGCATATTGAGTATTCATGCCAAGTTTGGTCCTGATCCAACATTCTTTGAGTCCAGACTGCTCTCTGGATGTAGGTGAACTACAACTCCCAAACTCAAGGTCAATGCCCACCAAACCCTTCCAGTATTTTCAGTTGGTCATGCATGTTCTGTGTGCCAATTTTGGTTCAATTCAATCACTGGTGGAATTCAGAATGCTCTTTGATTGTAGGTGAACTATAAATCCCAGCAAGTACAACTCCCAAATGTCAAGGTCTATTTTCCCCAAACTCCATCTGTGTTCACATTTGGGCATATTGAGTATTCATGCTAAGTTTTGTCCTGATCCATCACCTTTTGAGTCCACAGTGCTCTCTGGATGTAGGTGAACTACAACTCCAACACTCAAGGTCAATTAACTATATGTATTACTGTGTTAGAGTGTCATTTTGTGTCATTTTGGTTGGTGGTGTGCCCCCGGATTTTTTTAATGTTAAAAGTGTGCCGCGGCTCAAAAAAGGTTGAGAAACACTGGATTACACTACTTACTGGAGAAAGAGAGGCAAGGGACCTCATCATCCAGATTACCCCCCCTCCCCCCATTTAGTTCTGTTCCACAATCACCATCAGGTGGAGGGAAAGGCCAAAAACCATGGGTAGCTCCATTGGAGCTAGCTACCCAAAAGATGCATAGCTCACCAGGGTTGGCAAGGAAAAATCTTGCGTCACTTCCTCACTACTTCAGCCATCAATGGGGTGGGACTACAGCCTGCATCATGTTATGGTGATCAGCAGGATCCATTGCCAAAGAGGAATAAGGAGCCAAAAATCCTTTGTCATGAAGTATAGGACTACAAATGTAGTCGTGGCCCTCAATCCAATCACTAGCACCAACTAGAGAAAACCCATGGAATCAATGGTCTTTACAGAAGTGCAACCAATGCAGGAGATTGATTCTGGTTGAGACTAGCAATTTCAATTTCAAAATTTCAAACTTTACAGAGACAAAAAGAGCAATTTCTGTTAACTTTACCATGAGTGTATGTAGTATGAGACTACATTGAAATTATAGTTGTGCAGTAGAAACAAACCAAAATTCCCACAACTACCAAGAATCCTATAACCAAGTCTGTATAGGGCTGGGTGGATAGGGCTCTTGCAAAGCTGGTTACCATTTGCCTCCAGTTATCACAGCAAGAAATCCTATATGCCAGCTTGAAACATACATGCAAACAAAAATGTCAGCTTAGCAGAGGAAATTGCAAAATCCCGTGGAAAAGACATTCCCTTAATGATCTCCTGCATTAACTCACTTCTTCTTTTTTTTGGCATTGATGCTTTCAGCGGCAACCCATAGTGCATAATGTGTGGAAACATGTTCCAATGAAACCAACATGTTCCAATTCACTTGACAGGGGCTATGTTTCACACTGTGATGCCAGATTCACAGTGCACCTTGCATAATTTTCTGGATCTATGTCATCTTGGCCTTTAGGCCTTTGTCCTACAATATTTGGGCAGATAAGGCAGGAGCTGGGAAGGATTTATGATAACGAGAGACCCAGAAAAAGTCAACCTTGACTGGGCCAATTATCTCTGCTGAAATAAGAAAGTTACCTGCCAGAGCCAAATCGTAGCAGGGAGCAGCTACAAAAGCAATCTGAAAATGTTTCAATCTTGTCTATCCACACAGATGTCTCAGAATGTTTATAGGTAGGCCAAATCAGAGACAAGCTGGTCTTTTAGGATTCGTGGATGTAGAAAAGATTAGTTTAGCCAATTTTGGTAGCAAAAAACATGTAGTTGTTTTGTTTCTGAAGTCCTTAATCAGGCTTTGCTTTGGAGGCATGGATTGCTGCTTCATGAAGCTTTTTGCAAAGTATTAGTGGGGTGGGGGTGGGGAGCAATTTGCAGAAATGTATGCAGAAAGAAAAAGAGAAGCATTCTCGTTAAATGTGATAGCTAGGAAATTCTTGTGGGCAGAAACAGGAATGAAACATACATAATCTTCTTTTCCAAACGGATATGCATGTATCTGAAGCCAAACTAGATATGATGGCTACAGACAGGCTCATAGCCAGGATTTTGACTGGGCGGGGGGCTGAGTTTGATTCAGGGGGGGGGGTTGAGTCTGAGTGAGTGAGAGGGGGTCTACCCTAGGAAACCTTTTGTATCATTATCCCAATACCCCCATGTATATGGGATATATTGAACATGGTGATCAGATCATGATATGAATAAACATAACAGTTTAAATAATGTGCCAGTAAGGCCTTCTTGTGGACCAATCTGAGAATGGGGGGCTGAAGCCCCTCAAGCCCCCCTCCCCCTCCAGCTACATGCCTGGCTGCAGATGTGGATCTGTTAAAATCAAATACAGAAGATAATTTATAATACTGTTTTTAACTATTTATTTTCTGCCTTTCTTCCAAATGCAAAACAAAGAAGCTCAGATATGAATTATTACAAGACACAGCTAGCCCCTCCTATCATTGGATCTAATCATCCATAGCTTATTTTTAAAAACCCTAAAGATAAACTTTGATTTTGCCATTTTATATAGGATACACTATTTCACTATGTCATTGTGTATAAGGGAATTAGAGCATCCACAGATCTTGGTATCTTGAAGGGGGGCAGGGAGAGCGCCCTGGAACCAAACCCCAGCAGATACCAAGGGCCCAATGTAATAATTAGTAGTAAATGATCACTCATTGATTTTCCAAATTATCACATTAATGTTACTTGTTGGTGAGTTACTTTTAAAAAGTTTGTTGGTAATATTTGTAAAATCTGACAGGTAACATTACTATAGTGGCACATCATTTCAAAGTTTTGGGCCAAACCACTCCCGCTAGCAGTATACCTTCCCACAGCCTTCCTTTCCAGCTCAGCAACTGATTACTCCTAGCTGACCTCAATTCGGGGTGGTGGGGGGGTGGGGGTGGGGGGGGAGATGTCTGTTGGAAGGTAAAATGGAAGAGAGATCAGCTACATCCTTCCTCCTTTTGCTCTTTAAAGCAGGAGTCAAAACCTGCTATTTTATATATTACTGGGGAAGTTCCAGGACTCAGAACCCAGATCAGCTAGCATTCAGCAAGGCCCTGAGAAAGTAAAAAGACTGAACACTTGTTCAACACTTGTCCAGATACTCTAAACCAGTAGTTCCCAACCTTTTTTTTTTTACCAGGGACCACTTGATCAGAGACCACTTTGACCAGGGACCACTTTCAACTTTAGTACCAAAAGGGATTATGAATCAGTTTTTGGTCAACTTGAGATTTGGTTTGGTTATTTAGAGTGCTGATTTACAAAATTGCATTGGATAGACCACATCAGTATAGTTTTTGATACAGAATGCATAGCATCCAGGAGTCGCCATCTGCTCATTCATAGGAAACCATATTTAATAAGCCTCGGGGCTATAAGAGGGTTTCGTGAGACCAATGCTGTAGTAACAGTGGGGCCGCGGACCATATTTTAGTTCTTGCAGACCACTGGTGCTCCATGGACCACAGGTTGGAAACCACAGTTCTAAACAAAATAGTCCTGTTTGCTTTGGATGCATCTCTCCATCAAAAGTCATTCCAAACAACCATACTGTAAAATATGAGTGTTGATGTATGTAGTGGCATTCAAAAATACAGTGATCATCATTATCCATTTATTTCCTGAGTTCCAGGTATGTTATCTTCCCCAATCTCTTCCTGCATCTTGTACCACAGACCTTGCATAGTGTAAAGACTGAGTGTTGGATTTGATCAAGGCTGAAGCATCCACTCAGCCATGGAAACTTTCTGGTAATCCTTGACCAGTAGTATCGCTCACCCATGGCAAATATCCACTGATAAAATCTTACCATGAAAACTCCATGTTAAGTTTGTTTTGTGATCACCATAAATCAAAAATTACACAAGGGCACACAACAACAATACAATATGTACTGTAGCCAATTGCAATTCTTCCTCACATAACAAAGCCATTGCAATTTGTATGACATCTGATATTACAAATGACACAAATAATTTCTTGTATAGAGTCAAGGTCCATGTATAATTTACACAAGGACCATCCTCTTCAACATCTATCATGCAGAAATACAAAATTAAAATACTCATTAATAACATTCAGATTTTTGTTTAAAGATCTCCAAGGAAAGGGTGTCCATCATCCTCCAAGGCTATTCTGTTCCAGTGCCAAACTGCTCTTAATTAAATAAGTTCTTGCTAACATACAGGTGTAATCCCTTTTCTTGTAATCTGAATCCATGGGTCCATGTTCTAGTCTCTGAAGCAGCAGAAAACAAACTGGCTTCAGTTACTATACCTTCAGATACTTAAAAATATTTATCATGACACATTGGACTTTTCCCTTTCTAACATTAAATATGCCTAACTCCCTATGTTTTTCCTCATGCAGTTTCCCTTGTAGCTTCGTAATACAATTTCTGTTCCTTGGTGCAGTTTTCATGGTAATTGATATTAGAAATGATACACAACATTCCTTGTCCTCCTGTTTAAAATGTTGGCATAAAAATGGCCACTAGAATTTGAAGAACCAAAAATACTACCGCAATTTTCTGATGATTAATGGTACTTGTAAGCCTATCTTTGTGCATACACTTCCTTTCTAAAAGAGGAAATACACACACTCACATATGAGAGCACATGTGAATAGTGAAACATGAATCTGTTTGAAAAAGTGCAGCTGTATCTCATAAAAAATTGTCTTCCTTCTTCAAGAAGGCCTTGGTAATTCCTCTAATTGAGGGTTATACTTGTCCATTTTGGAGACTTGCAAATGTCAGCATTTATTTTACTCTGTTGAGGCCTTATGTAAACTCAAAGGGACCAACTGGACCCCTGTTATGCAAACACCGCTTTTTAAAAACTGTACAGTTAAATATTCATTATTCCCTTCTTTCTGCCCTCATCTCAAAAAATATCAATAAATAACCCAAAACAAAACACAGAAAGAGGAGATTCCAAACTGAAATTCGAGGCAGACACCATTTGGGTATAATAAATCTGTTATTCTCAGTCAGTTATGTTTTGGGATACAGCCAAAACATTAAAGTTAAATCTTTGAGAGGAGGGGGAGGTCTAATGAGAGAATGGGATCTTATAGAAGTTCAGAAAGGAGCAACCCAGTTCTATGAAAACCAGCAAAGGAAAAACGTTATAAGAACATCTCTCTCATTCTCTTTTGTTTAACCAGAGGATTAATGGCATGAGGTACTACATTCAGACATAGTAGTTGATGCTATTGTCTTGCTGGAATCGGGCAAAGGTCTATCTAGTCTTCCATTAGTGGCAAATGACATGCCCCTGGGAAACTCACAAACACAGCAAAGACAGCCATCTCCTGTTTCCCTCCAACATCTGACATGCTTCAGTATTTGAGCCTGGATCATCATGCACTTGGTGCTTAGCCAAGTGAGCCACTAGAGACTGTGTGTGGTCAGGGCTCAAAGCCTTTTTCGGAGAACAGGGGTGTGTAACATCAGATGGTGTGGTTAGCAAACCTCAGGATTGTCCTGGTCTGGACTTTAAAAATATTCAAAGCTCACCCTATGTAAAAAGATCTCAGGGTGAGATACAGGCAATGAAACAACATTATGCAACATGAAAAGTAGTTTAACCCTTGCAAATGATTGCAATCATTTTAAACAATTTTAAAGATTTCGTGCAATTCTGAGTGATTAAAGCATAAGAACATAAGAACATAAGAAGAGCCATGCTGAATCGGACCTCAGCCCATCTAGTCCAGCATTCTGTATCACACAGTGGCCCACCAGTTGTACACGGGGATCTTGAGCAGAAGGGAGGGCAAAACCTGACCTGCTCCCGACCCCCACAACCAGTACCAGGAAGATCCTGCCTACCTCAACCAACTCCGAGGTGGCACTTGAATGTCCTTTTCAGTAACTACCGATACACTTGGTATCCATGAATCTGTCTAATCCTGCCTTGAAGTTTTCAGGCTGACAGCTGTCACAACCTCTTCTGGAAGTGAGTTCCATAACCCAATGACCCTCTGGGTGAAGAAATATTTCCCTTTATTAGTCCTAATTTTCCTACCTTGGAGCTTCAGGGAGTGCCCTCTAGTCCTAGTGTTTTGTAACAAAGAAAATAGTTTTTCTTTATTCACCTTTTCTATCCCATGCATGATTTTATACACTTCGATCAAGTCACCTCTTAAACGCCGTCTTTCAAGGCTGAAAAGACCAAGGCGTTGCAACCTGGTTTCATAAAGGGAGCCACTCCATCCCTTGGATCATTCTTGTTGCCCTTTTCTGTACCTTTTCCAGTTCCGTTATATCCTTCTTAAGGTGCGGAGACCAGAATTGTACACAGTACTCCAAATGTGGCCTTACCATCGATTTGTAGAGAGGTAATACAACATTTGCTGACCTATTTTCGATTCCCTTCCTGATCATGCCAAGCATAGAATTTGCTTTTTCACTGCTGCAGCGCACTGGGTTGACATCTTCATTGAGCTGTCCACCAAAACCCCAAGATCCCTTTCCTGGTTTGTCTCGGAAAGCTTTGACCCCATCAATTGGTAGGTGTAGTTGGGGTTCTTTGCCCCGATGTGCATGACTTTACACTTGTTTAGGTTAAAATGCACTTTGTTGCCCATTCACTCAATTTCGAGAGATCTTTCTGGAGCTCTTTACAATCAGTTTCATTTTTAACTACCCTGAACAATTTAGTGTCGTCTGCAAACTTTGCTACCTCAGAATTCACTCCTACATCCAGATCATTAATGAATAAATTAAAAAGTAACGGACCCAAAACTGAACCTTGGGGTACGCCACTTCTCACCTCTTTCCACCCAGAGAAATGTCCGTTTATTACCACCCTTTGTTTCCTACAGTTTAGCCAGGTTCCAATCCAGGACAAGACCTGTCCTCTGATTCGATGGCTGAAGAGCTTATTTAGGAGCCTTTGGTGAGGGACTTTGTCAAAAGCCTTTTGAAAGTCAAGGTAAACAATATCAATTGGGTCCCCTTTATCTATGTGTTTATTTACACCCTCAAAGAATTCTAACAAGTTAGTAAGACATGATTTGCCTTTGCAGAAACCATGTTGATTTTCTTTCAGCAATGCCTGTTCTTCTATGTGCCTAGTAATTTTTTCTTTAATAATGGTTTCCATCACTTTGCCTGGAACTGAGGTTAAACTGACTGGTCTATAATTTCCTGGATCACCTCTGGATCCTTTCTTGAAGATCGGTGTTACATTTGCCTCCCTCCAGTCCTCGGGTACAGTGCCTGATCTTAGAGAAAGGTTATATATCTTAGCTAGAACTTCAGCAATTTCACACTTGAGTTCCTTAAGAACTCTGGGGTGGATGCCGTCTGGACCTGGTGATTTGTTGACATTTAGTTTAGTAAGGCATATGAGAACATCCTCCTTGTTTATCTCTATCTGTTTTAATTCTTTTGATTCCCTCCCTGAAAAAACTGACTCAGCTGCAGGCATATGTTGTCTGTCCTCCTGTGTGAAAAACGGAGGCAAAGAAGTCATTTAGCCGCTCAGCAATCTCCTTGTCTTCGCTGATTTTCCCTTTCTGACCATTGTCGTCAGTGGCCCAACTGCTTTTCTAGTTGGGTTCCTGCTTCTGATGTACTTAAAGAAGTTTTTGTTGTTTTTAATATTCTTTGCTATGTGTGCCTCAAAATCTCTCTTGGCTTTCCTGACTGTTGCTTTGCATTTAGTTTGCCAGAGCTTGTGTTCCTTTCTGTTCTCCTCGGTAGGAAGAGCCTTCCATTTCTTAAATGAGTTTTCTTCTTTCCAATCACATCTTTTACTTCATTTGTAAGCCATACTGGTGTCCTTTTGGACTTTCCATGCCTCTTTCTTTTTATTGGAATGCATTTTAGTTCGGCCTGTTTTGAGGTATTTTTAAACAGTTTCCAAGCATTTTGGAGGGCTTTGATTTTTTTTACTGCTCCTTTTAGTTTGTTCTTTACAATTTTTCTCATTTTGGTGAAATTCCCTTTGTGAAAGTTTAAGG
This sequence comes from Anolis apletophallus, assembly GCA_030556195.1. Taxonomy (NCBI): domain Eukaryota; kingdom Metazoa; phylum Chordata; class Lepidosauria; order Squamata; family Anolidae; genus Anolis; species Anolis apletophallus. The sequence continues at coordinate 23,315,906 of JARBWK010000008.1, forward strand.
TCTCTGTGTTAGTTTTCACTGACAGTTTGCTATCAAACTTACGTTGAAGGTTATTGTGTTATGGTCACTGGTACCTATGGGCTCAGTTACAAGGACATCTTGAACGAGATCTTGTTCATTAGTTAGCACCAAGTCCAGGATCCCCTTTCCCCTGGTTGGTTCCATGACCATCTGCTCAAGGGAATAATCAGCTAGCATGTCGAGGAACCTTGTCTCTCTTTCATGCGTAGAACAAGAATTTGGCCAATCTATTTGGGGATAGTTGAAGTCTCCCATTATGACTAATGTAGTTCGTTTTGAGGCCTGTTTAACTTCGTTTTCCAGATAGCAGTCTGCCTCTGGAGTTTGGTTGGGAGGGCGATAGCAGATCCCTAGTGCTAGATTAGTTTTTTGTCCTGGGACTTTTATCCACAATGTTTCTGTAGGCAATCTAAGCCATGCAAAATATGGACACTCAACAAAATAAAATAATGGTTTATAATGTTATAAACCTGAATGTTTGTCCTTGTCAGATAGTGATGAAGTGCAGGTACTCCTTGGAACTCCCCATAACTCAAGATGTAATCTGGGAGAACGGCCAATATTGTGTACCCTACAATGACTCACCATTCAATCAATCAATCAATCAGTTTATTTGTATGCCGCTCTTCTCACCCCGAAGGGGACTCAGTGCGGCTCACAACACAATACAATACAAAACAGTGTAGACAGTGAAGCGAAGCTTCCAAAACAAATTTTACAGGGCGAAGACAAGCTTCAAATTGTGTACGAATACACTTAACAATATTTCAAAGGCATATTATGCAAAAATATACATCCATACTAAAACATACAGTAAGTGGGCAATTAAACACAGTACAATACAATTATCACAATAATAAACTATATAGGTAACCTAAATACACAGTATAAAACTAATACACTGAAAAACTACTAAAACCCACCTAATTAATAATGCCAAAGCCAGGAATAATCAACCAGCGCCCTATAAAAATAAAATAATAATAATAATAAATAACCTATACCCATGCTCTCCTCCCCTAAGTAAAAGTCCTTCTCGCCTCCTCCATTTCCAAAGGGACAACGGAGCTGGAATGACATCGGCTGTTGCTGGGTCCCAGCTGCAGGGTCCCATGGCCCAGAGTCTTCCTCCAGTTTTTAAAGGCAGCAGCTGGGATGGCTGTAGATGGGTCCCAGCGTCTGCAGCAGGGAGGGGCCGATGGCATGCCCCAGAGTCTTCCTCCTTTCTCCTCCCTGGAGTTTTTAAAGGCAGCAGCTGGGATGGCTGTTGCTGGGTCCCAGCCTCTGCAGCAGGGAGGGGTGTGGCGGTGGCATGGCCCAGAGTCTTCCTCCTTTCTCCTCCCTGGAGTTTTTAAAGGCAGCAGCTGGGATGGCTGTTGCTGGGTCCCAGCCTCTGCAGCAGGGAGGGGTGTGGCGATGGCATGGCCCAGAGTCTTCCTCCTTTCTCCTCCCTGGAGTTTTTAAAGGCAGCAGCTGGGATGGCTGTTGCTGGGTCCCAGCCTCTGCAGCAGGGAGGGGTGTGGCGGTGGCATGGCCCATTCAAAATTACAGGTCTGATGTTCTAGAAAAGGGGAGGGAATTGAAAAAGGCCTCCAGTTGTTATGAAGCCTCAGTAATTCCCAATAACTCTAGCCAGCATAGTCAATGGGAGGAATGCTGGGAGATCCAGTTTAACATCTGAGTGGTCAAACAATCCTCATTTTTGTTCTACGATAAAATAATAGGCATAACATTTTCTTAATGGAGTGGACTACCAGATTTATAAGTATAAACCTTTGGAACATAGTGCATTTGTTTTACATTCTCTTTATTCATTACAGTATGATCCCTGCATCCACGGGACCACTACCCCTGGTTTCATTTATCCACTTCCGACATGATATGTCACAAGTGGATACGTGAGAGAAATATCCTTTCTAGGCATTTTTCTAGTTTCTCCAGTGTGACTCTATTATATGCTTTTGCCGAAAGTTAGTCATTCAATATAGGGTTTTCTTTTTCCCACAGATTTGTGTATCCATGCAAAGTTCTGGAATGTATCCTTGTGGAAAGCGGGGTTGTACTATACTACAGTAAAAGGGTATTTGTTTGGAGTCTGCAAAAAATACCCAGACATAACTCATTTGAATCTTTGAAAAATAGATTAGTTATATATATATATATATATATATTTAGAAGAAAGACCTGAAGCAAAACATTGCAGGTAGAGTGCTCCTTGCCCAGTGTTTCAGCCGCCCATACCATCTTTCAGAATTCCCTGTTCCACACACACTGTCCACTTGTCCATTCAAGTAAGATGGGCTGAGATTTGTTACAACTGTTGTTGTTGTTTATTTGTTCAGTTGCTTCCAACATTTCATGACCTCCTGGACCAGCCCTTGCCAGAGCTTCCTGTCAGTTATCATCGCCCCCAGCTCCTTCAAGGTCAAGCTAATTACTTCAAGGATACCATCCATCTATCTTGCCCTTGGTCGGCCCCTCTTCCTTTTTCCTTTCATTTTCCCCAGCATCATTATTTTTCCAAGCTTTCATGTCTTCTCATTATGTGGCCAAAGTACTTTACCTTTGCCTCCAATATCCTCCCCTCCAGTGAGGAGCCAGGCATTTTTTCCTGGAGTATGGACTGGTTTGATCTTCTCACAGTCCAGGGCACTCTCAGAATTTTCCTCCAACACCACAGTTCAAAATTGTCTATCTTTTTTTGCTCAGCCTTCCTTATGATCGAGCTCTCACATCCATAGGTTGCTATGGGGAATACCATTGCTTTAACCAGCGCTGTCCAACTTCTACGGGCCCAAGGGCCGGAATTCCGGTCACTGATCACCTGGGGGCCCGAAGGGTCTGCCTCCGCCTCCTCCGCAGCTCTGCCCCCTCCCCGGCTCTGCCCCCTCCCCCGACGCCAATTTACTTAAAATTGACCTTGAGTTGTGGAGTTGCAGTTCACCTCCATCCAGAGAGCACTGTGGACTCAAATAATGATGGATCTGGACCAAACTTGGCATGAATACTCAATATACCCAAATGGGAACACTGGTGGATTTGGGGGAATGTTTCCTAATACCTTTGAGTTATTTGAGTCCACACTCAAATTGGGACACACCAAAAAAACCCCATACACCTCAATGCCGTCGCAGGGCTTGATGGGGCCTCCTTTCCCAGAGGCGAGTGGAGGAGGCCCAAAGAGCTCCCTCCCTCCCTGAAGGGAAAACAAGCTGCGGGGGCAGGCGCAAAGGAAGCCACGTTGCGCCCTGCACGCGGGGGAAGGCAGCACAACAAGGGGGAGAGGGCGCAGAGGAGGGGGAAAAAGCATCGCCAAGGAAACCGCCGCTGAGGGACCCCTCCCCCCTCACCCAACGTCCCACTGTTTTTAGATTGATTGATTCGAGCCAGGCCCTTCCTTACCCATACTGCGGGAGCCCCGCCACAGGGCCGAAGCACCAATGCCACCGCCATCCCCGAAGAACCCCACTGGAGCAGAGGCCAAGCTCAGGCCGGGCGCGGCGGCTCTCCGAACTGCGGGGCGGGAAGCGAGGGCTCTCCACAGGAAGAGGACGGAGCCAGGAGGGGCTTTCCCTGCCTCACTCCACTCTTCCCTCTCTCTGAGGGAATGGGGGCTGGCCTGGAAGCAGCCGTGAGGGAGGAGGAGGCGTGCGCACAGGCCGGCCGCAAATCCCGCGGGACCCGAGATTTTGGCAGCTATTGCGAGACTACGCAGCCACAGACGGGATTTCAACCTCCCTCCAAATCCCGTCTGTGGCTGGCGTAGTCTTGCGATGCTTGCCTAAACCCGGAAGTAGATATTTTTTTATTTTTTTAAAATTTGTATTTTATTAAAACAAATTAGGGGGCCGTAGAGAAGGGGCTCGGGGGCCGTGTACGGCCCCAGGGCCGCCTGTTGGACAGCCCTGGCTTTAACTATTGGGATCTTTGTTGCCAGTGTGATGTCTCTACTCTTCACTATTTCATCAAGATTGGTCATTGCTCTTCTCCCAAGAAGTAAATGTCTTCTGATTTAAGAATAATCTGGAAAACTGAGATGTTCAAGAACCACATAGTTATTGCTTGGAAAGACCTCAAGCATAAGTCCTACCAACATTCTGAAGAAATAGGAAGACTGATTTGAAAATAATTTCATGTGGAAAACAAAATTTAACAACTCATTGGTGCTACTGAAATCCCAAAATTTTAAACAAAGCTTCTATTCATATAAATAAATTGGTTTATAGGGAGAGAGTGGGGAAAATTAACATCTTGCTTCACTTTAAGCATTTCAAATTATGTTTCTTCCCATCAGAGTAAAACTTAACTTAGAAATGTATTCAAGTCTGCCAAATGAAATTTGTGAATATGATTTTATGATTCGTAAGGATGCATGTAATTACTCTAGGTAGAAAATGCAGCTGTGGTGGTGAAGTGAAAAATAGGAACATGATGTTATCTCTAGTCACCTCCCCTCTTTGCACATCTTAACTAATCCTTAATGCAGTCCCAAGAAACCATGATGCATGTGTTCTTCTCCGGAAAAAAAATTGCTAAAGAAAAAAAACGGATCCTGTAACAGACACTGCAACTTTCTTCTTTGCATTGTAGCTGCAAAGTGAAAATTAAACCAGAGTATATCTGATTTCTAGGCATGCTAAAATTGAAACGGAAATCTAATTGAGTCGTTAGAAATTCGTTATTAATGGGACTTTTGGTGTTTTACGGATCGCTGTCGTGAACCCGGAAGTAGACTTCCTTTTACGGCACTTCGCGGCGCCATTTTTGTATCTGGGCCGTAAAGCATTCGTATGGCTTCGTTGCCCTTTTTAAGCGTGTTTTGTCATTGGGTGATGGATACCAGGTGGTACCATCACCCCACCATCACTCCACCTTCCCTTAAGCCAATCAGAGGCAAACAAACACTTGGAGGGCGGGGTCAAGACCCTTTAAATACCCCCGCACCACGCGCCAAGTTCATTGCGGTTTCGCTTTCGCAGCAGCAGGGAGGGAACGGAAGAT
>JARBWK010000008.1:24623916-24767243 GCA_030556195.1 Anolis apletophallus
CAATATTGATTGGGGTTTACAATAGTAACACTTTATTTATATTCCGCCCTATCTCCCCGAGGGGACTCAGAGCGGATTACAGTATATATACAAAAACAAATACAGGCAAACATTCAACACCTTGATACAATGAGACAGAAATTCACAGACAAAAGAAAGGGAAAGGCTTCCCTTTCATCTCTGGCTTCTGGAAGCGGTGCTCAACTCTGGCTGTGGAGGAGGTATTGATCTCCATTTCCAAGCTGAGGAGCCTACGTTGTCCGTAGACACCTCCTGGTCGTGTGGGCTGGCATGACTGCTTGGTGCGCCTGTTTGCCTTCCCACCAAGGTGGTACCTATTGATCTACTCACATTTGCATGTTTGCGCACTCCGCTGGGATGATAGGAAGCTAGGGGTTAACAGTAGGAGCTCACCTTGTTCATTTGATTCGAACCGCCAACCTTAAGGTCAGCAGTTCAGTAGCACAGGGGTTAACCCATTGTGCCACCACCACCATTGCACCAACATGGCCCCTTTTTCTTTTGGTTCTGGCTTCGCTTTAAGCCATTTCCAGTTCAGGTATTGTGAGACTGGTTTATTAATCTACTAGTCTCATGTGATTTATATATTCTGAATATTGCACTTATATCAGTGTTGATAATTATTTAAAAGGTTCCCATTCATGGTGTTTAAGAGCACTAAAAGATAAATATCCTGGTCTCAAAATTATGTCTTAGCTCCACAAATCTAATTTTGCATATCTAAAATTATTGCAAACTCAACACTCTTCAGATGGATCAAAGCCCCAGTGGGACAGAAAAGTGAAATTTGGCCTATGAAAAGTGTGAATGTTGCTGAATAGTGCCCTTAATTACTGTAGTGCCATTGAATGCGTAAGTGAAATACATTAGTAGAATTAAAATTTTGTCTTTATTCCCTTGGTGGGTAATACAATTAATGAATATAGATCTGACCAAATTAAGATAATTTATTTCAATGGTTTACATCACTGTAAAAGTTTTAGTGTAACACAGAATCTTTCATAGAAACCTTAAACAGAAGTAGTCCTTGTATTCACTTCCAAAGATTGTGAAGGTTAAAAGTTTTAAGTGTATTAGTAAATTTATTTTAATTATGTCTATGGAGGATTTCATTTCTTCTACTATGGATTTCTTCGTTTACAGTTTGGAGAACTAGCCAGAAGTCATTTATGGACTAGGTATTTAGGGATGTTTTTTCACAAATGATCTGTACTATAATTGCTTTAAAACATTAGCTCATATATTAGGCTCTATGATAGTATGCCTGGTACCTATCAGACTTTCTTGCTTTTGAATTTTGCTCTGACTTGTTTCAATACACACAATTAATTTATGGAATTAACAGGTAAAAATACGATGATGTCAGAATTTATCAAAGTTTGTTTGGACCACAGCTTTCAGAATGACAAAAGCCATACTGGCTGAGCAACTGAAGTCCAAACATTTTAAAGTAAATACTAATTTTCTAAAGCTCTAGGTGATGGTGGGTCAGTGTTGATGTACTTCACCCCCAACCAGATCTACAGCTGATTTATCTTCTGTTATGTTTTCAGAAAGGTTACACAGAGCAATGTAATTTGTACTGATCCAGCAAATCTCACATCCATCTCTTTTTAAGGAAGTTCAACAGTGACAAATGCAAGATACTTCACTTAGACTGAAAAAGTGAAATGCAAATATACAAAATGGGGGACGCCTGGCTCGATAGTAGTAGGTGTAAAAACGATCTTGAGTCCTCGGGAGACAACAAGTTAAACATGAGCCAACAATATTATGTGTGGCAAAAAAAAGCCAATGAGATTTGTGCCTGCAAAATAAGAGTGTCTAGATCAGTAGTTCTCAACCTGTGTGTACCCAGGTGACTTGTTACAACTCCCAGAAATCCCAGCCAGTTTACCAGCTGTTAGGATTTCTGGGGTGGAAGGACAAAACATCTGGTGGACCCACAGGTTGAGAACCACTGGTCTAGATCCAGGGAAGTCATGCTACCCTCTATTCTGCATTGGTCAGTTCACACCTGGAATACTGTGCGAGGGGCAGGGGGAGGTGGGAGGGGCTGGGGAGGGAGCGTGTCCCCGCCCCCTGGCCACGCCCCTCGCCACCCGTTTGAACCGGCGCCGGGGGGGGTGGCGGGGTGGGAGGGAGCTGGGGGAGGGGGCGTGTCAGCCCCCTAATGCGCCCCTAATACCCGTTTGAACCTTGCCGAGGCGCCGAGGGGTGGCGGGAGAAAAGTGAAGGAGCTGGGAGGAGTCCGCCCCTGGCCACGCCCCCTCACCACCCGTTTGGGCAGGCGCCCGAGGGGGGTGGCGGGGGAGATGGGGAGGAGGCTGGGAGGGGCTGTCCCCGCCCCCTGGCCACGCCCCTCGCCCACCCCGTTTGAACACCGGGCGCCCGAGGGGTGGCGGGGGAAGAATGAAGGGGCTGGGGAGGGGGGGAGGCGTGTCCCCGCCCTGGCCCCGCCCCTCGCCACCCGTTGAACCCGGGCGCCGAGGGGAGTGGCGGGAAAATGGAAGGGCTGGGGAGGGAGGCGTGTCCCCGCTCCTGGCCCGCCCCTGCCACCCGTTTGAACCGGGCGCCGGGAGTGGCGGGGAGGTGGGAGGCTGCAGAGGAGGAGCGTGTCCCCGCTCCTGGCCCGCCCCCCTGCGCCACCACGTTTGAACCGGGCGGCGAGGGGAGTGTGAGAGGGGAGGAGGTAAAGGAGAGAGCTGGGGAGGGAGCGTGTCCCCGCCCCTGGCCACGCCCCTCGCCACCCCGTTTGAACCGGGCGCCTTCGAGGGTGGCGGGGGTGGAAGGGAGCTGGGGAGGGGGTGTCCCGCTCAGCCCACGCCCCTCGCCACCCCGTTTGAACCGGGGCGGCGGGGTGCTTGAGGAAGGTGGGAGGAGCTGGGGGGAGGAGGAGGGGTTTCCCCTCCTCCTTCCAGGTCCCCCACGCCGCTCTTCTGATCAAAGAGGAGGAGCGGAGGAGCGCTCTGGCTGCCATGTCTGCGAGAACGTTCTAAGCGTTCGCGCTGGCAAGTGGCGAGGTGGGAGTTCAGTTGGCTTGTTTTTAGGGTTCGTTTTTTGGGGTGTTGGGGATGTAGGTCCCGGTTTTTTGCTGTTGTCTGTAAGCGAGTGTAATGGTCAGTCTGTTGTCCAAGTTTGGTGCTTCTACGAGCCATAGTTTCAACTTTTGTCTATATCGACATTAAGCGGACTGACCAAAATTATATATATAGATTTAAGAGTCCTTATTCTGTCCACACCTGCAATATTAATTGGGGTTTACAATATGTACTTTATTTATATTCCGCCCTATCTCCCGAGGACTCAGAGCGGATTACAGTATATATACAAAAAGTAAATACAGGCAAACATTCAACACCTTGATACAATGAGACAGAAATTCACAGACAAAAGAAAGGAAAGGCTTCCCCTTTCATCTCTCTGGCTTCTGAGACGGTGCTCAACTCTGGCTGTGGAGGAGGTATTGATCTCCATTCCAAGCTGAGGCCTCGTTGTCAGTAGACACCTCCTGGTCGTGTGGCTGGCATGACTGCTTGGTGCGCCTGTTTGCCTTCCCACCAAGGTGGAACCTGTTGATCTACTCATTTGCATGTTTGCGACCTGCTGGGATATTGATAGAAGCTAAGGTTAACGGTAAAGACTCTCACCTTGTCTCACAGTTCGAACTGCCAACCTTAAGGGTCGGCACAGTTCCAGTAGCACAGAAGGTTAACCCATTGTGCCACCACCACCATTGCACCAACATGGCCCCTTTTTTTCTTTTGGTTCTGCTTCCGTTTTAAGCCATTTCCCAGTTCAGGTATTGTGAGACTGGTTTATTAATCTACTAGGCCTGTGGCGTTTTATATATTCTGAATATTGCACTTATATCAGTGTTGATAATTATTTAAAGGTTCCATTCATGGTGTTTAAGAGCACTAAAAGATAAATATCCTGGGTCTCTCAAAAATTATGTCTTAGCTCCACAAATCTAATTTTTGCATATCTAAAATTATTACCAAACTCAACACTCTTCAGATGGATCAAAGCCCCGATGAGACTGCAGTAAAATTTGGCCTAAGTGAAAAGGTGTGTGAATGTTGTTGAGATAGTGCCCTTAATTACTGTAGTGCCAATTGAATAAGTAAGTGAAATACGGTAGTAAGAATTAAAATTTTGTCTTTTATTCCTTGGTGGGTAATACAATTAATGAATATAGATCTGACCAAAATTAAGATAATTTATTTCAATGGTTTACATCACTGTAAAAAGTTTTTAATTGTAACACAGACCTTTCATAGAAACCTTAAACAGAAGTAGTCCTTGTATTCACTTCAAAGATTGTGAAGGTTAAAAGTTTTAAGTGTATTAAAGTAATTTACTTAATTATGTCTATGGAGGATTTCATTTCTTCTACTATGTTTCAGCCGTTTACAGTTTGGAGAACTGGCAGAAGTCATTTATGGACTAGGTATTTAGGGATGTTTTCACAAATGATCTTGTACTATAATTGCTTTAAAACATTAGCTCATATATTAGGCTCTATGATAGTATGCCTGGTACCTATCAGACTTTCTTGCTTCTTGAATTTTGCTCTGGACTTGTTTCAATACACACAATTGAATTTATGGAATTAACAGGTAAAAATACGATGATGTCCAGAATTTATCAAAAAGTTTGTTTGGACCACAGCTTTCAGAATGACAAAAGCCATACTGGCTGAGCACTGAAGTCCAAACATTTTTAAAGAAGTAAATAATACTAATTTTCTAAAGCTCTAGGTGATGGTGGGATCTCAGTGTTGATGTGCCTTCACTCCCCAACCAGATCTACAGCTGATTTATCTTCATTATGTTTTTCAAGAAAGGTTACACACAGAGCAATGCAAGATATCTCACATCCATCTCTTTTTTAGTTCAACGGTGACAAATGCAAGATACTTCGCAGACTGAAAAAACAAAATGCAAATATACAAAATGGGGACGCCTGGCTCGATAGTAGTAGGTGTAAAAAACGATCTTAGGTCCTCGTAGACAACAAGTTAAACATGAGCCAACAATATTAGTGTGGTGGCAAAAAAAAAGCCAATGAGATTTGTGCCTGCAAAAATAGAGTGTCTAGATCAGTAGTTCTCAACCTGTGTGTACCAGGTGACTTGGCCTACAACTCCCAGAAATCCCAGCCAGTTTACCAGCTGTTAGGATTTCTGGAGTGGAAGAACAAAACATCTGCGGACCCACAGGTTGAGAACCACTGGTCTAGATCCAGGGAAGTCATGCTACCCCTCTATTCTGCATTGGTCAGTTCACACCTGGAATACTGTGCCCAACTCTGGGCACCACAATGGGAGATGATGGCAAGCTGGAATGTGTTCAGAGAAGGTCAATTAAAATGAGAAAAGCCCTATGAGGAACGACTTAAAGAACTGGGTCTGTTTAGCCCGCAGAAGAGAATTTTCTGCAGCTATTTTCCTAGAGAGGACATAATTGCCATGTATAACATGTGAGAGGAAGTCATAGGAGGAGGGAGCAAGCCTCACTCACTCTCTCACTCACTCTCTCTCTTACTCTCTCTCTCTCTCTCACACACACACACACACACTCACCTCTCTCACCTCTCTCTCTCTCTCTCTCTCTCTCCTGGCTGCTTACCTCCTCGGCCCGTCCTCCTCCTGCAGACTCCCCTTCTTCTTTCCCTAGGACCCAAAAGACCCTCGGCTGGCCTGGGATACGCCTGGAAAAAGTGGCTGCCTATTTACTTTTACCAGGCGCTTCCCAGGGCAGCCGAGTGCCTTTTGGGTCCTAGGGAAAGAAGAAGGGGAGTCCGCAGGAGGAGAAGGGGCCGAGAAGGTAAGCTGAGGAGGAGGGGGGGGGCGGGGGGGGGTGGGAGGGGCTGGGGAGGGGGCAGGCGGGGCCCCGCCCCCTGGCCCCGCCCCCTCACCACCCGGTTGGACCGGGCGCCGGGGGGGTGGCGGGGGAGGTGGGAGGGGCTGGGGAGGGGGAGGCGTGTCCCGCCCGCCACGCCCCTCGCCACCCGTTTGAACCGGGCGCCCGAGGGGGTGGCGGGGAGGTGGGAGGGGCTGGGGAGGGGGAGCGTGTCCCCGCCCCTGGCACGCCCCTCACCACCCGTTTGAACCGGGCGCCGAGGGGGTGGCGGGGGAGGTGGGAGGGGCTGGGGAGGGAGGCGTGTCCCCGCCCCTGGCCACGCCCCTCGCCACCCGTTTGAACCGGGCGCCGAGGGGTGGCGGGGAGGTGGGAGGGGCTGGGAGGGGGAGGCGTGTCCCCGCCCCTGGCCCACGCCCCCTCGCCACCCGTTTGAACCGGGCGCCGAGGGGTGGTGGGGGGGGAGGTGGGAGGGGCTGGGGAGGGGAGGCGTGTCCCCGCCCCCTGGCCACGCCCCCTCGCCACCCGTTTGAACCGGGCGCCGAGGGGGGGTGGCGGGGGGAGGTGGGAGGGGCTGGGGAGGGGGGAGGCGTGTCCCCGCTCCCTGGCCACGCCCCCTCGCCACCCGTTTGAACCGGGCGGCGAGGGGGTGGCGGGGGAGGTGGGAGGGGCTGGGGAGGGAGGCGTGTCCCGCCCCCCTGGCCACGCCCCTCGCCACCCGTTTGAACCGGGCGCCGAGGGGGTGGCGGGGGAGGTGGGAGGGGCTGGGGAGGGAGGCGTGTCCCCGCTCCCTGGCCACGCCCCTCGCCACCCGCTTGAACCGGGCGGCGAGGGGGGGGCGGGGGGGTGAGCGGGGCTGGGGAGGCGGGGAGGGGTTTCCCCTCCTTCGAGGTCCCCCCCCACGCCGCTCTTCCTGATCAAAGGAGGAGGCGGAGGAGGCGCTCTGGCTGCCATGTGCGAACGTTCTAAGCGTTCGCGCTGGCAGCGAAGTGGCCGGGGTGGGCGTTCAGTTGGCAATTTTTGGGGGTCGTTTTTGGGGTGTTGGGAGGGATGTAGGTCCGGTTTTTTGCTGTTGTCTGTAGCGAGTGTAATGGTCCAGTCTGTTGTCAAGTTTGGTGCTTCTGCGAGCCATAGTTTCTTTGTCTATATACGACATTAAACGGACTGACCAAAATTATATATATAGATTTAAGAAGTCCTTATTCTGTCCACACCTGCAATATTAATTGGGGTTTACAATAGTAACACTTTATTTATATTCCGCCCTATCTCCCCGAGGGGACTCAGAGCGGATTACAGTATATATACAAAAACAAATACAGGCAAACATTCAACACCTTGATACAATGAGACAGAAATTCACAGACAAAAAGAAAGGGAAAGGCTTCCCCTTTCATCTCTGGCTTCTGGAAGCAGTGCTCAACTCTGGCTGTGGAGGAGGTATTGATCTCCATTTCCAAGCTGAGGAGCCTACGTTGTCCGTAGACACCTCCTGGTCGTGTGGCTGGCATGACTGCTTGGTGCGCCTGTTTGCCTTCCCACCAAGGTGGTACCTATTGATCTACTCACATTTGCATGTTTGCGACCTGCTGGGATGATAGAAGCTAGGGTTAACAGTAGGAGCTCACCTTGTCTCACGGATTCGAACTGCCAACCTTAAGGTCAGCAGTTCAGTAGCACAGGGGGTTAACCCATTGTGCCACCACCACCATTGCACCAACATGGCCCCTTTTTCTTTTGGTTCTGCTTCGTTTTAAGCCATTTCCCAGTTCAGGTATTGTGAGACTGGTTTATTAATCTACTAGTCTCATGTGATTTATATATTCTGAATATTGCACTTATATCAGTGTTGATAATTATTTAAAAGGTTCCCATTCATGGTGTTTAAGAGCACTAAAAGATAAATATCCTGGGTCTCTCAAAAATTATGTCTTAGCTCCACAAATCTAATTTTTCCATATCTAAAATTATTGCAAACTCAACACTCTTCAGATGGATCAAAGCCCCAGTGGGACTGCAGTGAAAATTTGGCCTAAGTGAAAAGTGTGTGAATGTTGTTGAATAGTGCCCTTAATTACTGTAGTGCCAATTGAATGCGTAAGTGAAATACATTAGTAGAATTAAAATTTTGTCTTTTATTCCCTTGGTGGGTAATACAATTAATGAATATAGATCTGACCAAATTAAGATAATTTATTTCAATGGTTTACATCACTGTAAAAAGTTTTAGTGTAACACAGACCTTTCATAGAAACCTTAAACAGAAGTAGTCCTTGTATTCACTTCAAAGATTGTGAAGGTTAAAAGTTTTAAGTGTATTAAAGTAATTTACTTAATTATGTCTATGGAGGATTTCATTTCTTCTACTATGGATTTCTTCGTTTACAGTTTGGAGAACTAGCCAGAAGTCATTTATGGACTAGGTATTTAGGGATGTTTTCACAAATGATCTGTACTATAATTGCTTTAAAACATTAGCTCATATATTAGGCTCTATGATAGTATGCCTGGTACCTATCAGACTTTCTTGCTTCTTGAATTTTGCTCTGGACTTGTTTCAATACACACAATTAATTTATGGAATTAACAGGTAAAAAATACGATGATGTCAGAATTTATCAAAAGTTTGTTTGGACCACAGCTTTCAGAATGACAAAAGCCATACTGGCTGAGCAACTGAAGTCCAAACATTTTAAAGTAAATAATACTAATTTTCTAAAGCTCTAGGTGATGGTGATCCTCAGTGTTGATGTACTTCACTCCCCAACCAGATCTACAGCTGATTTATCTTCTGTTATGTTTTCAGAAGGTTACACAGAGCAATGTAAATTTGTACTGATCCAGCAAATCTCACATCCATCTCTTTTTAAGGAAGTTCAACAGTGACAAATGCAAGATACTTCACTTAGACTGAAAAAACAAAATGCAAATATACAAAATGGGGGACGCCTGGCTCGATAGTAGTAGGTGTAAAAAACGATCTTGGAGTCCTCGTAGACAACAAGTTAAACATGAGCCAACAATATTATGTGGTGGCAAAAAAAAGCCAATGAGATTTGTGCCTGCAAAAATAAGAGTGTCTAGATCAGTAGTTCTCAGTTGGGCACCACAATGGGAGATGATGGCAAGCTGGAATGTGTTCAGAGAAGGTCAATTAAAATGAGAAAAAGCCCTATGAGGAACGACTTAAAGAACTGGGTCTGTTTAGCCCGCAGAAGAGAATTTTCTGCAGCTATTTTCCTAGAGAGGAGACATAATTGCCATGTATAAATATGTGAGAGGAAGTCATAGGGAGGAGGGAGCAAGCTTGTCTTCTGCTGCCCTAGAGACTAGGACGTGGAACAATGGCTTCAAACTACAGGAAAGGTAATTCCACTTGAACATGAAGAAGAACTTCCTAACTGTGAGAGCTGTTCAGCAGCGGAACTCTCTGCCTCAGAGGCTCCTTCTTTTAAGCAGAGACTGCAGGGCCATCTGTCGGGGGTGCTTTGAATGTGATTTTCCTGCTTCTTGGCAGGGGGTTGAACTGGATGGCCCATGAGGTTTCTTCCAACTCTATGATTCTATGAACATGTAATTAAGACTCCATTTTCCTTACTTACACTTCTGGTATAATGCATAGTTGAAAACATAGTTCTCTATTTGGCTATCCACATTTATGAATATATAAAGCTCTTGGCCCATAAAGTAAACCTTCAGATGAAGGTATATTTAGAACATGTGGAAGAAAATTGTTGGTTTTTTAAATCTATATTTTGTTCAGTTTTGTCTGCAGTTTTTCTTTTAATGTATTCCTCAGGTTCAAGCATCTGGAGAAAACCTTTACAAGATTTAGTTCAGGGAATGAACGAATGCATTTATGTTGCCCTTTCAAAAGTCTGTAGTCCTAAGTTCTCTGTGTTTATCAGTCCCATCAATTAATTAAGCATACAGGAAGGATTTTGATCTGTAATTAAATATTTAATTGATTAATTACCCTGATTACTACCTTTGATTGCTTTCCGTAAATGAGAGATCATAAATTGTCCCAGCGATACCAAAGCAACGCAAGATTATCCAGTTTTATTTTAATGATCCCTGCCAGTACTTTGAATGAGATCTGATTTTCATTCCTGGAATGTAGAACATTTAAGGATAACAATAAAATGTGGTGCATTAAAGCTTAGTTGAGAACTGCACTGAGTGAAAAGAAGTCAGCAAAAATGCTGCCAGTTCAGCTTCTGGCCTCTCTCAGATGCAAAAGATGAGAGTCTCTGATGATAGCAAAAACAACAAAGAGTCTTAACCTTTAAGATTAATAAGCTTTATTGGGAATAAGCTTTGTAGACTTTAGCCTACTACATCAGATGCCTCTGAAATGAACAAAATGTTGTGAGTTCCAGCCCCGTTAATCAAATATATGGAGCGTGTCCACAGATGGAAGATATTTATATGCACGCTAAGGTTTGAGGGTAGGAGATAATGGAGCAATGGAAGCATAAAAGTTGCCAGCAAGTAAAGATTTTGGAAGTGGTCACTTAACAATCATTGGTGGTGCTAAAGACACCCTAGCATAGATAAGAAGATTAACATAAATGGTGATGGAAAATGGGCTCAAGTCCACTAAACTCTATTCCAGATAAAATCTACCTTGGTTTAAAAAGTCTGTTATTCGTGCTGCAACAGAGTAGCATGGATAAAGTAATCGACCTCTCAAATATGTTTGTGATTATATTATTTCATATCCACTTCTGTCCATGCTAGCAATAAATGGAAAGAAGATGACAGAGATCTTTTGTGGGAAGTAGAAATTCAAGCTATTAACCAATACTGCATATTTGCTCTTAATGCCTGGAACATAGAAAAGGCAGGGAACTGGGCATTCGTATTAGGTAATTCTGGGATGCAACAGTGAATTAACCTGGGCTTTGGTGATGGCCAGTGGGAATGGACAACTGAATAGAGTTCATTCCATGTCAATACAGTAGATTACAACTAACTTTCATTTTGACATCTGATAAATAGACATTTTATGTAAACAGAAAGGCTAGTTAATGGTGTTAATTGATTTTGTATTGCAAGGGTTTTTCTTTGGCACAGACAATAGATATATAGGAAAAGAGATATTTGCTGATTGCCTTTGCTACTTTTGAATATAAAACATAAGATATTAAAAATATATTTTACCCCATGGAATTCCTTTATTTCATAATTTTAAAAAGCAGTCATTGTCTCTGAACTGTCTTGTTGCAGCAGCAGTAGCAAGAAAAGTATCTCAGTGGTAATATTGAATGTTAAAACCTAAAACCAAGGGGTAAGATTGATTTGTGTATTTACTTTATGAAAATATAGCTTGTGGGAATTGTATGCTAGATTTATATTTTAAAAAGCAAAAATATGCTGGGCTCCACCCAGAAGTAATATATTTTAAAATATTTAGGATAAAAAATAGAGGTGTTTACCGGAATTGGTTTTAGTCCAGCTATCCAAAATATGAATGAGTCTTCTTATCCTCACATATAAAAGAAAATTAGTCTGGAGCTAAGAATGTAAATTAATAAATCAGATGGATTTAAGATCCATGTGTGCAGCTGGAAAAGAGATGGAATGAACACATGAAACATGCAATTGTATAATGCATACAATGGATGAGAAAATTTGTGTGTGTCGGTGTGTTTACATATATGTGCATTAAAAATTCTCTCTGATAGCCCTCCAGTCTGCATTCTGTCCAAGGTATGCTCTTGGATGTGTAGCCAAGTCAGTGCTTTCTGTTTGCTATAGTCCTGCAGTGCTTTTATTGTCACAGCAGGGAACTTAAGGCTGATTGCCAAGGCAGTGGAGATGCATTCATTCTGACTTCTGTAAACTCATGTTGTTCTGTTAGTCAGGGCCCTTGATCTGGACAGGAAGAAAGCAGCTGGATCACTGAAAACCATAATGCAAGCCTTGGAGTTGCTGATCTAAGGCATGTAGATCTATGAATCCCTTGAGCAGAAATCAGCAAGACAGCAACCTCTGAAGGAGCTGGTCCCATTTATATTAATGGCCTGAAGCCCCCTGATTCCCACTCGGGAGTCAATGGCAAATGATGGCTTCTATGAGAGTAGGACACCTGGTCTAAACCAGGGCTGTCCAACCTCTACCAGACCAGGGGCCGGAAATCCGGTCACTGATCACCTGGGGGGCCTAAGGGTCTGCCTCCGCCCCCGGCTCCGCCCCTGCCTTGGCTCCACCCCCGCTCCTCCCCCTCCACCGGCTCCAAATAAGGTGCCTCCACCACAGTCCTGGGCAGAGAGTTCCACTGCTTTTTATTGCTTCCCCCCTTTTAATTATATTTAATTACATTTTTAACATCAATTACAATACAATTATACAGTAATAATAATAAAATAAAAGAATAAAAGAGAGGAAGGAAGGAAGATGGATGGATGGATGGAGGAAGGGAATACATAAGGGAGGGAAATAAATATAAATACACTAGCTGTCCCATGCACGCGTTGCTGTGCCATAGTCTGTGGCTAACCCCTTCTACCCACATGGTGTGTGTGTGTATGTGTGTGCTGATGTTTGTGTGTATATGTGTATGTGTATATTGTGTATGTGTGTGTTCTTATGTATATGTGCATGTATATATGTGTGTTTGTGTGCATGTCTTCATGTATATGTTTGTGTATGTCTGTGCTGATGTGTGTATATATATATGTGTATGCGTATGTGTGTGTATGTGTGTGTTCTTATGTATATGTGCATGTATATATGTGTGTATGTGTGCATGTCTTCATGTATATGTGTGTGTATGTGTGTGTGTGGTGTGTGCTGATGTTTGTGTGTATATGTGTATATGTGTGTGTTCTTATGTATATGTGCATGTATATATGTGTGTATGTGTGCATGTCTTTATGTATATGTATGTGTATGTGTGTGCTGATGTTTGTGTGTATGTGTGTGCTGATGTTTGTGTGTATATGTGTATATGTTTATATGGGAGAGCCGGGGGCGCTTTCTGGGGAGTTTGTTTATGTTTTTGGCTGAGATCGGGAGGGGGAATGGGAAAGCTGTTTGGGGCACTTTCTGGGGAGTTTGTTTATGTTTTTGGCTGAGATCGGGAGGGGGAATGGGAGAGCTGTTTGGGGCGCTGTCTGGGGAGTTTATGTTTTTGGCTGAGATCGGGAGGGGGAATGGGAGAGCTGTTTGGGGGTACTTTCTGGGGAGTTTGTTTATGTTTTTGGCTGAGATCGGGAGGGGGAATGGGAGAGCTGTTTGGGGCGATTTCTGGGGAGTTTGTTTATGTTTTTGGCTGAGATCGGGAGGGGGAATGGGAGAGCTGTTTGGGGCGCTTTCCGGGGAGTTTGTTTATGTTTTTGGCTGAGATCGAGGAGGGTGAATGGGAGAGCTGTTTGGGGGTGATTCCTGGGTTGTTTTTTAATGTTTTTGGCTGAGATCGGGAGGGGAAATGCGAGAGGAAGCAGGAGGCGGCGCGGGGGGGGGGGGGGAAGGGAAGGAGGAGGAGGGAGCCTGCTCCTCCTCCCTGCCCCGCCCCTCCCCGCTGTGAAAAAAAATATTAAAAATAATAATAATAAAAAAATTTCAATTTTAAACAGCCGATTTCTTTTTTTAAAGGGTAGGGGGTCGTAGGGAAGGGGCTGGGGGGCCGTATACGGCCCGTGGGCCGCCAGTTGGACAGCCCTGGTCTAAACCAAGCTGAATTTTAAAGGAACTGTCCAAGGTAATGAACGTGTTTATTTATTTAAGGTATTTCTGCATCGTTTCCTAACCAGAAAAGGCTCCCGAGGTAACAATAAATGAAAGTCCCAGTAAAACAATACAAAGATAAAAACATTTAAAACAGCACAATAAAATGCTCTTAAAGTCTCCTAAAGGCAGTCCGAAAACAATCCTAGAATCCAGTTTTGAAACAGTTAAGACGGCAATCTCAGGTTTGGAACTTCAAAGAGAAGAAGCCAGTGTAACTTTCAAGAGAAGGGAGTTCCACATTCAAAGAGCTGCTACAGAGAAATCTAAGAGCAAGTGAAGAGAAACACCTAGAGCAGATTCACTATCCTGCTGCCAGTAGATCTGACAGCTGTTGGTAGTACAGACAACATACAAGGCAAAGGATGATGGCGAGGCATCAGAATATTAGGCTGCATGACAGAAGACTTATCCCTATAGTAGTGTCTTCAGGAAGAGAACATTGCTGTGGAGGAGGAATCCAGTTATAAAGAGTGATTGCCCTTTTTAGTTGAGTTTCTTAAGCTCCCTAGGAAATATTTGTGTACTCAGTCAGCCAAAATCTTGCAACCTTTGGCCTTATCCTACATGAGTAAGATACCTTGATTCAGACATCTTGCTTTCATGGTCTGTACAGGAAACCTCTCACATTCCTCTTGATATTTTCTTTAAAATGTTTCTGTGGTACAGCCAAGAGTAATGAATTCCCTGTGATGTAAACCTTTTGTGTAATGGAATTCACTTCATTGGATGTATGTTGCTTTTTTCAAGATGGCAAAGTGGATTCTTGTCCATAAAAACATATGCCACCATAGTCTGCAGGATTTCTTCATAGATTTACTACAGAGTAGTACACAACAACTGTAGTTTTAGACTTTTTCTCCAGATGGCATTAATTGGGGTTAGCTTCTCACTTAGAGATATATCCCAATGGAACAAGACACAATTCACACAGCAGCATGAGAAATTCCAATGGGAAAGTAGCTGCCAGATACAAGTGCTTCAAAATAGGGAAATAAAAAGGAATAATTTTCTAGGAATTGAGCAATTAATTTTAAAACATGCTACCATAATTTCTTTTTTTATACTTAGGGATTCTTAAATGGCTTTTCAATGCTACCGCTGCTTTATTTTTGTTCATATGGGATATTATGCTCCAGTGTTTAACCAGAAAGACTCCACAAGTCACCCGCATCTTGGGAAGTCTGACTTGGCCATGGTAGTCCATGCTCTGGTTACATCCTGTATAGATTACTGCAACACTCTCTACGTGGGGTTGCCTCTGAAGACTGCTCAGAAGCTGCAGTTAGTCCAGCATTCGGCAGCCAGGTTACTAACAGGAGCAGGGTACAGGGAGCATACAACCCCCCTGTTGCGCCAGCTCCATTGGCTGCCAATTAGCTTCCGAGCAAAATTCAAAGTGCTGGTTTTAACCTACAAAACCCTATACGGTTCCGGCCCAGTTTACCTGTCCGAACGGATTATCCCCTATGAACCATCAAGAACATTAAGATCCTCCGGAGAGGCCCTGCTCTCGGTCCCACCATCTTCACAAGCGTGTTTGGTGGGGACGAGGGACAGGGCCTTCTCTGTGGTGGCCCCTCCCTGTTGTCCTTCAGGAGGCAGGTGAAGACTTGGTTGTGGAACAAAGCTTTTCCATAATAGGCTGAAATTGTTTATGGCTGAATTGAGTGACCACGTTTACAGACCGAATGAATTTGTTTTAAATGGCAATGTGATTAGTACATATGTATTTTGGAATTTTATGTTTTTAAAATGTTGCTGTAACATGTTTTAAATTTGTATGGCATTGAATTTTGCTGTAAGCCAGCCTGAGTCCCTCTATGGAAGTGAGAAGGTCGGGGCACTAAAATTTCAAATAAATAAATAAATTTTAGATGGATAAGTCAGCCACTCAATACACACTGGTTTACAAGAGAAAAAGGCTTAGCACAAAAGGAAAACAATTGGGGAGTGGAAAGGGAAAACTGCTTGGTCATTATTGAAGATGATTAGGAATATTAAGCTAGTTCAAAATGTGGAACTGTAGACTATATAGCCACATTTTCTCATGTTATACGTATTTTGAAAGAGCTACACTGACAATATATTAATTTCTGAGCCGGTCAAAATTCTGGATATTTACTTTTGAAGCTTTAAATGACTTGGAATCCATATATCTTCAGTGATATTTTGGCTTGTATCATCTTGAGCATGTTATAACAATGTACTATATTTTCTCAGGTACATTTTGCATCTGCAAGGCTAGGAGCATTCTTGGTTGTGAATTTCCAATTGTGGTAGACCATCCCAGTGGAGGTGTGTATTAGACAACAATTGTTTCAGCTTGGAACCTGCCTTCATTAGTAGGGCATCTTCTGTGAATGTTTGCCAAGGCATTTTAGTTGGCAATTGTAGGTATTTTGCCAGTGCAACTACATTAGTGTAGGTGGTGGTAGCAGGAGGTAGAGGCTCAGCGATTGTGAGGGAATGAAAGTGTTGTAAAAAATAAGCTGTTCAGAGCTGACAGATTCTTTCTGCCTTCTGCTACCTCTGCTGTCTGACCATTGTAACACTCTAACAGAATTCCAGCTTTTGTTTATTTTGTTCTATCTGCTGCTTTTCTTCACATTTATTATGATTGACATGTTCTTATTGTCTTTATTTTATTCCTGCATAATCTAGATTTAAATTGCAAAGTGAGTTAAAGATGCCATAATACATGAATAGATTCTTAATTTATAGCAGTTTACAGGTAACGGGACTATGATGGGAAAATGGGTAGTGCAAAGTTCTGTGACATCAGGGAAATAATTTGGTAATCTATTCTTCAAAATCTGTGCAATGCAGTTGGATGTTTTTTTGGCCTTGAATGCGAAGGCTGCGGCATTTGGGGATATCGCTGGAACTTCCTGCTTTTTTGACTTACTTATTACTTCAGGGTAGGACTCAGATGACATAGTACCCCAGGACAGATGGTACTGCTGCCCGGTTTAACAATGTTGTTGATTCTGATGGGCACAGCAAGGGACCGGGAAGGGCTAAACCAGCTGATAAAGGCACCAATAAGTGGTGACAAGTGTTCATCATGTTACTCCTTTTCTTCTAGTTCAGTGGTTCTCAACCTGAAGGTCCCCAGATGTTTTGGCCTTCAACTCCCAGAAATCCTGACAGCTGGTAAACTGGCTGGGATTTCTGGGAGTTGTAGGCCAAAACACCTGGAGACCCGCAAGTGGAGAACTACTGTTCTAGTTCTTTCTCTTTTCATCAAGAAGTCCAATTAGCATGTCAATTTCTACCAGTTTGTTCTTAAGAAGGTTTACTCCTCTAGAAATAGGGTTGCCAGGTCAAAAACATCCCATGCCCTGGGATTTCAGGGGAAGAATTGGAGACTTTGGTATAACCCCTGGTGATTTCACAAAGAACAGCTCTTGGTGGATTCATTAAAAATGATACCTCAAATATGAACTACAATGGCTGCATGAGAGTTATAGTTCAATAAAAGAAAGTTGTTCAAGATGTGCTGTGAACAGAGTTTTAAAAAATAATCCAATTTTCCCAAAACTGTTGTTTACTCTTCCTACTCTTGGGATTCATAGCCCAAGCAGAAAATTTTCCAAAGGCTTTGCTTCCAAAAATCTGATTTTAATGTACTGTCCCCACTGACCATCACTCCTCAGTGACTATGCCTTCTTTTATTCGCTTTTGCACTCAGAATATGGCATCCTTTCTCATCCCCCAAATAGTAATTATCATAACTATTGATTATTTCCCCCCTCCCATGCTCCCTTCCCATTTCAGAAGGTATAGAGATGCTTTCTCAACTTTTATTTTGACAAGAAAGAGCAACTTGTCATCCAGAAGTACCATTGCCTAAATCAGTGAGTCTGTTTCGCTCATGACGGCTCGAGACTCCCTACTGATTCAAGTAACCCTCCAGTCAGCTGTGTCATCTGCAGAAATAATTTAAAGGCCACAGTAATGTCACCAAACAGCTGAGCAATGACTGGGAAGGAGAGTCTCTTCAGAGATAATTTCTATCTGCAATTTATTAAATTTTTCACAGATATTTATATCTTGCCAAATAAACAAGCAAAGCCATGAAGTTGACATGTTCCATACACTGAAAGCCTCAAATGCCTTTTCAGATACCGCTTTGTGGGCCCAAAGCCAGTCTTTGACTCTCTTATAAGAGCTTTGCTTCAGCCTACATGTTTTTCCCATTTCCCAAAACTGATTTTTGTGGAGCTTTGAAGTTTAAAGTGATAATATTTAACACATTGCTTTGAGGCAAAATAAATAAAATATCTAAAAATAACCACAGCTTTTGCAGTCTTATCTATTTGAAATTTGCTTCTAAAAATACAAAGAAAAAATGCTAGTTTTCCATTTTAATTAAATGGGCCTTGTTATGTATTTGTTTCCTCTAATGAGACATAGAGGAAAGTCTTGAAATTAGACATGCACAAGAATACAGCCCAAAATGATTCCACATTGGATAATTTTTTTCTTCTCTTTGGTAACTTTATCATCTCTCTCTTTCTCAATTGTCATCACTCGTAGGCACAGGAAGTTTCCTTTCATTGTGGTGTTTTTCCTCTTCTATGATAATGTTTCATTTGGACTGGAGTGGCAACAAAGTGGCAAATGCATTTTAACCTAAACAAGTGTAAAGTCATGCACATCGGGGCAAAGAACCCCAAATACACTTATCAACTGATGGCCTCAATGCTTTCTGAGACAAACCAGGAAAGGGATCTTGGGGTTTTGGTGGACAGCTCAATGAAGATGTCAACCCAGTGCGCTGCAGCAGTGAAAAAAGCAAATTCTATGCTTGGCATGATCAGAAATGGAATCGAAAATAGGTCGGCAAATGTTGTATTGCCTCTCTACAAATCTATGGTGAGGCCACATCTGGAGTACTGTGTACAATTCTGGTCACCGCACCTCAAGAAGGATATAACGGAACTGGAAAAGGTACAAAGAAGGGCAACAAAAATGATCCAAGGGATGGAGCAGCTCCCTTATGAAATCAGGTTGCAACACCTTGGTCTTTTCAGCCTTGAAAGACGGCGTTTAAGAGGTGACTTGATTGAAGTGTATAAAATCATGCATGGGATAGAAAAGGTGAATAAAGAAAAAAAATATTTTCTCTGTCACACAACACTAGGACTAGGGGGCACTCCCTAAAGCTCCAAGGTAGGAAAGTTAGGACTAATAAAGGGAAATATTTCTTCACCCAGAGGGTCATTGGGTTATGGAACTCACTTCCAGAGGAGGTTGTGACAGCTGTCAGCCTGGACAGCTTCAAGGCAGGATTAGACAGATTCATGGATACCAAGGGAACCAGTAGCTACTGAAATGGACATCCAAGTGCCACCTCTGTGTTGATGGAGGCAGGCAGGATTTTCCCCGGGTACTGGTTGTGGGGGGTCGGGAGCAGGTGAGGGTTTTGCCCTCCTTTCTGCTAGAGATCCCTGTGTACAACTAGTGGGCCACTGTGTGATACAGAATGCTGGACTAGATGGGCTGAGGCCCGATTCAGCATGGCTCTTCTTATGTTATTATGTTCTTATGGAGTGAATTTGGGCCATTTAAGAAACATTAAGAGTTTCCCTTGCACTGATCATAAGACCTATTCTTATTTTCTCTAGATAACTATATAAAGGGTCTGACCATGCCCATGATCCAAATGAATAACATCTTCAGAAATACCAAAAGGTTTGACTTTATCTGAAAGGGCATCTGTTGTTTTGTAAAAATAAAAAAAAATTTATGAGCAGCTTTTTCAAAATATACTTTGCCAAACAGCATTGCGAATTATTGGCTGAGAAGTGTAAGCCCAAAGCACTCTTATCCTAATTCCATTGGGAAATACAGTCAGCCAAAACTAAAATAAGAGCTATTACCCCTTTTCTTCAGCTTCCCCCAGTTTGTGGAATGACCTGCCAGCTGAGATTTTTTTCAAATGGATACATTTCTGAGATACAGGTATAAAGTCCAGTCTATTGCAGCAGACATATTCAAATGCATTTTAAATTATGAGTTTTAAATTATAAATTCATTAGTTTGACTATGTATTGGTTTTATATGCTCTTCTAAATGATAGAAAGTGTTTTGCCACTGGTTAGATGCTTCTTTTTTCTTGTTTTGACAATTACAACTATGTTAGTAACTTTAATGCTTGTTTTTAAGCAAACACACATTTTAATCACTGGTTAGATATTTCTATACTGTTGTTTTTAATGTGTTTTAAATAACAAAAACAACGGCAACAATAGGGATTGATGATTGACTTCACATGATTCAGAAATTCACCTTTTTTTGCTACAGTGATAGGAACAGATTCTATCTTAAGAAGGAGTAAATTGTTTCACCAGGTTGATCCATGGTGACTATGCTTCAGTTGTGCAGTACAAATGGACAGTATATCCCATCTTTCTCCCTTAAGAATTGAGAACTAATAGGGCTCATAGCAAGATAAAAACAGATACAAATAAAACACAGAAGGCATTAAAACAAATCAGAATAGCTAAACAGAGCCTAATTAAAAACAATTTAAGATGTGTCTATACAAAGTACATTATGAGATAAATACTCTTTCCTCGGCAGCTCTTTAATTAAAACGGAACAGTAGATTCCTGACCACTTTGAGCTAATATTTGCAGACGTAATTGTTGTGGAGAAGAAGTATATATCAATCATTATCAATACTATGGAGTGAATCTTGACTTTGGATCTAGCGACATATCCAGTATCCTAGTTTATTTGGAGAAAACAATCCGTAATGCATTGCACTGAGCAGTAAGCGAATTGTAGCACTTTAGAAAATCCCAGCATACTTTCCAACAAATGAAAGCCAAATGCAAATCCAAATCTACATTTACATGTTTATCTATACATTAGAACAGGCCTGTCCAACAGGTGGCCCGGGGCCCGTACACGGCCCCCTAGCCCCTTGGCAACGGCCCCTTACCCTCCTGCAATAAATAATATATTTTTAAAAATATTTTAAAAATATTTTTTTCAATTAAAAATATTTTTTATTATTATTATTTGGTCCCGCCCCTTGGCTTTCTATTGGCCCCTCATCTTCTCCTGAGGGAGGGGGCCAATGGGAGGGAGTGACGTCTCTCGAGCCCAGCCCCCTTGGCAGCAAACAGGAAGAGCGACCCGGCCGCATGGCTTTCCCCCTCGGCAGCGCTCCTTCCTCCTTCTCATCCTCCCTCCCTTCCCAAGGAGGGGAGTTATTGCAAGGAAGCATTCAGCGTTAAGGTGAGCCACATTTCTTCTCCCTCCCTCCTTCCATTCCACCCTTTCATCCTTCTTTCTTCCCTGCCCCTTCCCTCTCTATCTTTCTCCTCTCATTCGCTTCCTCCTCCTCAGGATTGCTGCTGCTCCGTCTCGGAGGCGCTCAGGCCCTCAGCGCACTCGCCTCCATCGCCCGGCCTTCTTTCCTCCCCCTTCCCTCTCTCTCTTTCTACTCCCTCCCTTCCTTTCCTTCCACTCTTTCCTTCTTTCCTCCCTCCCTCTCTTTCACCTTCCTTCCTTCCTTCCTTCCTTCCACCCACCCACTCTTTTGTCCTTCCTTTCAACTGTTCTCCCTCCCTCCTTGCCCCTCTCTCTTTCACCTTCCTTCCTTCCTTCCACCCACGCACCCATCCATCCATCCATCCTTTCGTCCTCCCTCCCCCCTTATGTTAATATTAAATATATGAAATTGTTTAATTATGCCCCCCCATGTGTTCCATTCCCTCCCTCTCCCCTTATGTTAATATTAAATATATGGAATTGTTTATTTATGCCCCCCATGTGTTCCATTCCCTCCCTCTCCCCTTATGTTAATATTAAATATATTGAATTGTTTAATTATGCCCCCCCCATGTGTTCCATTCCCTCCCTCTCCCCTTATGTTAATATTAAATATATGGAATTGGAGCCTGGGGAGGGGGCGGAGACAGGGAGGGGGCGGAGACAGGGAGGGGCGGAGCCAGGGTGGGGGCGGAGCCGGGGGCAGGGGTAGACCCTTAGGCCCCCCAGGTGATCACTGACTGGAACTCAGGCCCCCGGTCCGGTAGAAGTTGGACAGCCCTGCATTAGAACACCTTTCCCCAGCCTGGCACCATATGGACAGGGTATATCATCTCTAACCATAATTCTTATTCTCTCATGCCAGCAATGACAAATACTGAAACTATCATGTAGGGAGCTGAATGCCCCTTTGAAAAAAAGCTCCACCATTATCTTTTGTTCATGAAGGATGGAATATCAGCAGTATGTTGTGTTCTTTTTGTCACATGCACTTTCTGGGGGCCTTCCTTCTCTGCGTTGTGTGCCATGTGTTACCTCCTCCTCTCCTTTTTCCTCTCCTTCCTTTCTTCTTTTTTTTTTTTTTTTTTTGCATTTGTTTTCCGCCTCTTCCCGAGGTCTCGTGGCGGGTTTCAAGACATACATAGTGATCGGCAGGCAACACTCATGCCGACTCACGAACAAAATAAAACAATGCTATAACCATAAAAATAACAAAAATGATACTAAAAAACATCATTAAAACATTGTTAAAATTACACTAAGTGACAAAAAACGGTAACACAGAGTCATAAGTCGATTGAAAGCAAGAGGCGTTATATGTCAACCGAAGGCCTGCTTGAAAAGGAAGGTCTTACAGGCCCTGCGGAAGGGGCGAGCTCCGTATGGCTCTAGCCTCCTCCGGCAGGGCATTCCAGGCCGTTGGAGCTGCTACTGAGAAGGAGCGCTGCCTAGTTGATGATAGGCGGCAGAGGCGGATCGGTGGAATCTCCAGCAGGTTTTGCTCTGCTGAGCGGAGTGATCTCGGGGGATCGTATGGGGCAAGGCGGTCCAAGAGGTACGCAGGCCCTAGACCGTACAAGGCCTTAAAGGTCAACACCAGCACCTTGAAGGTGATTCGGTACTCAATTGGCAGCCAGTGCAGTTGCTGGAGGATGGGCGTAATGTGCTGCCTCACCGGCACTCCTGCCAGCAGGCGAGCAGCGGCATTCTGCACCAGTTTAAGTTTCCGGATCGCCGCCAAGGGAAGGCCAACGAGAGGGCGTTACAGTAGTCTAGTCTCGAGATGACCGTCGCTTGGATCACCGTAGCCAGGTCATTCCTGGACAGGTAGGGGGCCAGTCGCCTAGCCTGACGTAGGTGGTAGAACGCCACCCTGCTGACCGCGGAGACCTGGGTCTCCATGGTCAGCAGGGAGTCGAACTGAACACCCAAGCTCTTAACAATTGACGACGTGCTTAATTGCTCGCCGTCCAGAGTAGGCAACCGGCACTCATCCCGGCCAGGCCGACCAGGCCATAGGATCTCCGTCTTCGACGGATTCACCTTCAGCCGGCTGGCCCGCAGCCAACCAGTCACGGCTTCGAGGCACAGATGGAAGCAACATGGGGAATAAAGGGAGAGCCCCCAGATACTTCCTTCCCTCTGCCTCCTCTTTTGGTTGAACCCAAGGGCCATCTAGTTCAACCCCCTTCTTTCTGCAAAGTTACAAAAGCACAATCAAAGCACCCGTAACTGATGACCATCTAGACTCTGAATAATAATAACAATAATGAAAATATGTTCCTAGTTTGCAAGTGTTCTTTCTTGTTTAATTGTGTAGTCTTTACTTTGAAAGTAGTTGTGCCCCAGAAGCTTCATTTTTGTGCCCACAAATTATGTTAAATTGGTGGAGACTCTACAAGATATTTAGTCATTGAGAAAATAGAGCAATATGTGCTATAGTTGGATGTCCCTTCTATAAAAATAAAGTTTTTGCAATTTAATAAACCTTTACCATGTGTTTATAATATAACCAATTAGGAAATGACATTTATAATCCAGGAACAGAAACCATAGTCCAGGAGAGGAGGTGTTTCTTTTCACAAATAAAATGGGGTAGGGACAGTGGGCGGGAACAATGCTCTACATGTGATGGCACATCAATGGAGAGCTCCTGAATAAAACAGATAGTTTGCTAGTGTGTGATGGAGGTAAGAAAATCATCCATTTAATTTCAAAATGGAGTACGCCTGAGCTGTATGATAATCTACTCTTCCAAACACTTGACATCTTCAGTGGATGAAGTAGCTTGTTTCCACAAGACAAATGTTTCAACATCCAGTTATCACAGGGATGAAAAGTGAGGTGAAATCTTATGCAAAGGAGCACAGAACAAAACAAACACCACAGGGGTCTTAACTCTTCTCTATGCTTTTGTGTGTTTGTGTTTGTGCGTGTGTGTGTACCTGTTCTGACTTTAAAACAAACTTACAGAACCTATCTTGTCTGTAATTTGGGGACTGTCTGTATATAGTTTAGCCTTGACTTTTACAATCATTAGAAGAACCATGCTTACAGATCAGCTGTCTTTCTTTCATAGCTTTGGATGAAATCCCTAACAGCATGCTTTCCCCTTTCCCAAATTATACCAGAAGTGCACACATTAGATTTTAAGATAATGATAGTGATTAAAATCCCAATGACCATTGGAGAGATTAAAGGACCAATAATGATATTAAAGTGGGACACATTGGAGAGAAGAATCTCACAGAATAGAAACTTGGAAATCATGGCCCTGCTTTCATCTGGTGCATTAAGCATGGTAATGTAACCAAGAGTGAATAACTAAAATTGCCCACAAATAGCTAAATCCTGATCAGCTCTGTCATATATATCTGCAAATGGATGTTATGTGTCACCTTTTGTTTCACTTGTGCAGATGTCTGGTTTTTTTTTAAACAAGGCCTTTTCCTTTGATCTGGGATGCTACATTCTACAGTGTAGGGTGGCTTAACTTCCTTCAGTTTTCAGAAAAGTTGGTAGTGGCGGTGCCACAGATCCAAAAACCATGCTTCTTTTTCCATCTCAGAAGAGGAGGTGCAAGGATATTCTATGTTCAGTACATTAGCCATTTCTACACTAGGAATGTCACCTTCATGGGAGCCAAGGAGATTTGCAGATATGGCTGTTCTCATTTTATCACAAGCTTGCAAATTTTATGATTATCTACTGCCTAGCAGCAAAGCTGAAGGGCAAGGCTAAGTGGAAACCATAACTTTGTAGGACATCACAGCAAGTAGCAGCAGGTGAATGCTTCTTAAGAATACCCACTTAAAAGTATCCAAGGAAACAAGTTTCTAGCCCATGTTGTTTCCAGAATAGTTTTTGATGGCACCTGAGACACTCTGAATGGATATTTCAGAACTTAAAATGGTTTCCATTGACTGGAAGTATGGCTTCTGTTCATGACCCCTGTACTCTTTTTCAAATTACACAAAAATGAAAGTGTGTAAATGTTCATTACTGAAATGTTTTGTTTTCCACATTTCTTTCTGCATTTCAATTTGTTGGGTACAGAATTATTAATAAACATTGAAAATGCAGAGATTTGGATAAGAACTTGATTAATCAGTTTATTGGATTTCTATCCCACCTTTCTCACAAAGTGAGATTCAAGGCAGCTTGCAATCATTTTAAAAAGATTGACTTGATGGCAATTTATCATCATCATCATCATTCTTTTAGGGTACTATAGGTATTTGCTCTGTGTAGTGGTCATTAGGATTTGATCCTGGAATTGGGTTTTGTTTGTCTCAATTCAGTGAGGAGGCAAGAGATAGCTTAGAAGAATTAGTATGAATGGTTTGTTCTATTCTGTCTTGTTATATAGTACATCCATCATGGTTAGTGCAATTTTTTTTATACACAAAGCTTATTTATAGTCCTGTTTGCCAGCATACCATTGTGTGCGAAAATATGCTTTCCCATTGTAAAAAGACATATTTCTTTTGTTAGTTGCATTGGTCTGTGTGCTAGACTACTGCTTCTTAAACTGTGGGTCCTGATCCCAAATAAGTCCCTCTACGTCAATATTGAGGTCCCGAAAAATTTGGCAACAGTAAGAGGATCCTGAATGGCACCTAGTGGCTGTTTCAGACATTTATAGGAATCTGTTGTGCAGTTTTTACAGTTAAATCTGCAGAAGATGCTTTAAACTTTTAAAAAGGAAACCAAAAAGACACCCAGAATGCCAAGCAGGTTTGGGGGGGGGGGAGCGGGGATGACCCTACTAACATTGGAAGTATAATTTGCCTAAATATTAATGGAATTTCAGCTCTCAAGTTAAATTTTCACTTTGTAACTATGTACAGTGTATGCACCATTTCTCAAAAATTGAGTGTATATTTGTGATCAGTTTTACTTTTTAAATAATACATTGTTTATTGTGTAAACAATAAGGGATTTATGTGAAGTATTTTGGAAGGAAATGCTGTTGTCACAATCCTGTTCACATTCTAGTCTTCCTTGCTCATTTAGTTTAATGTTCCAAGGGGATTAATTTCCATGAGCAATTGTGTCGGTAATCACAAACAGACATAATATTCCATAATTTTCTCATGAAGTATTGGCTAAAGTTTTGACACCCGTGACCTTAAAACTTTCCCAAAGAGGAATAGATTTTTGTTCAGACTACAAGAAAAATAGTTTAAAAGAATAGAAAAAGAAAATCATTGCTCAGTATTTCAGAGCTATTTTCAACAAAGAGAATACATAACCCATCAATTTTTTTTAAAAAAGTAATAAGAATTCAGACCTTTTGCACTGTTTCATTAATGTTCCAACGAAGGTTGCTTTGTTTTTATCAGTTGCTCACAGATGATATTTTAGCAGAAAATTGTATTATAAAATAGCTGAGCTTAGAAATACAGAGCAAGTTCCATCAGGCCTCTTGCGTGTCTGTTCATGAATTTTGAGAATATAATGGCATATTTCTCCCATTTCTCCACTAGTATTAAATATGGTACATTCATCATAGCCAGTGCAATTTATTTTTCATATGAAAAAGTTTATTTATAACTCATTTGCCAATGCCCATTAAAGGTTATCTTCTCTTTCTAGTGCAGTGGTTCTTAACCTGTGGGTCCCCAGGGGTTTTGGCTTACAACTCTCAGAAATCCCAGCCAGTTTACCAGCTGTTAGGATTTCGATAGTTGAAGGCCAAAACATCTGGGGACCCACAGGTTGAGAACCACTATTAACATTTTTAAATAAATTAAATAGATTCCCCATATATTTGACCCCTTTTGTGCAGGCTCAATAGGCACAGTTTCACTTATCTGTGCACTGAAATATATCTCTATATCAGTGGTTCTCAACCTGTGTGTCCCCAGGTATTTTGGCTTCAGCTCCCAAATATCCTAACATCTGGGAATCTAACTGGGATATCTGTGAGTTGTAGGCCAAAACACCTGGGGAGCCACAGGTTGAGAACCACTGCTCTAGATCCTCCAGTGTCATCTATGGTGTGTTTTGAGCCCAAATATAATCAAAATATAGGGTTCACTGTTATTAATGGTTTCAAATATCCAAGGGTTAGATACTTGGAATGTAACCCTCATGGATATGGGGTATTTTATATGACAAGTATATACAAATTTGGAATACTGAATATATGAAGCAAGCATATACATTGCATGCAATTCTAGATAAGGCTGAGAAATTATCAATATTGGAGATGGCTGACCTTCAGTTTCTAAGACTTGCCAGTGTTAAGAGATTCCAATTATGTCAATATTGGGAACTACGTATATTTGGCGATCTGTCTCTTCCAAGGCAGGCTCTTCCATCTATACCTTATGAGTTTATGAATCTAAATTTATGGACCTGCAAAACGTACGGTCATAAAATTTTTAACATATGCTTGTTTTACAGGAATTTGGCATTCTAAACCCCAACATGAACCCAGATTTGCTTCATCATGTACAGTTTTCCCCAAACCTACTTTGATGTTTTCATGTTTATTGTGCGACTGAATGAAAATAGTGTTTTACTAGGTTTTTATTGTGCTTTTTGAATTCAGCATCTGACAAATGCCTACAATATTGGGGGGAAATCATTGCAGACTTGTGCACTTTTCTTGTTAGTGATCTACAAGAATAAAACCCATGAACAACTTTTAAAAATATGTTTTGCTCTCTCATATTTCTAGAAAGACAGACACAGACAGAAGGAAGGTTTATGAACGACTGTGAAGCACCATTTCCTTATAAAACATTGAAATGAGAAATACTTGCACTGTTTAATAATTCTGTTCTTTTCTTTCAAATACACACCATTCATTTTCTTTTTAAAGGCTCAGCTGGGAATAAATGTTAGAATTACATCCTGTTTCTATTTCAGTGAAATGTTTTTGAACTTTGAAGTGCCATTGGGGGGGGCGAGGGTAAAAGAATACATGTGTTTGAAGGGACAAGGAAGGACACTGTTTGATGTTCTGTGATACTGTGAAATGTCTCTGCAGTGTTTATCATTTGCTGGTCAATGGGAAAACATACCAGTAATTATTGTGATTTTTCAGTTCATATCAGACTTTAGGGGCCTGCAGTTTTTAACTTGACCTTCATTTCAGTAGTTGTCTTTTTCCCCTTTATGGAGTTTACTTTCTGGAAAGTATTCTTTTTACTGATTTCCCCCTGTTTGGCAGGAAACAAGACTTCCTTTGAACAATGTTCCATATATGGATAGTCATTAGTTTGAAAAGCAGAGTCTTTTGCCTTAACATTGCCATTGCAGAGACTTAATTTGCGATCTGCCAAAGGCAAGTAACCATAGTGGAGTGCGGGATAGGAAACTCAGGCCAAGAGGGAATTCATTTATTATTTATTTCAAGTATGTTTATCTCATTTCTCAGATAAAGGCTCCTGAACTGGTTGGAGGTCATTCCTTCTCTGCAAGCTTATATTATATAAAGTGATAGTGGTTGCGCCTTGAAGCAAGCTCCAACTTTTGCTGACCCTATTTAGTTTTCATGCAATTTTTTCCAGAGCAGTGTTCCTTTTCTCTTAAACTGAGAGAGCATCACCAAACTCAACCAGAGGGTTTCTATTGCTTAGTGAGGATATGTACCCTGGAGTTTTAATCCAACACTCAAACCACTATGCAACATTGCCTTTCTCAGTCTAGAAGCTCTTGACAATAAAAGTGAAGAATGATGAGGAGGAAATTGAATATGTAGTCTTTCTGGATAACTGACACAATGGCCCTTCTGTCTTCTATTTCTTCCTCTCCTCCAGTCTGTTGGGAAATCTATTGATTCAATGAACTTGTTTTATGTTCCAGCACAGGGCTTGTTAAACGTTTTTAGCTTGGAGCCCCTTTCCACCTGATAAATGTTTTTGTGACCCCTTTCTACCAATAAATGTTTACATGACCCAGGGTATACAGGTATTTTAAATGGGTATAAAAACCAAACATTTATTGATAATAATTCAGCATTTGCAAGGCTTGATTTCCTTTTTGTGAAGTACAGCTGCAGCATTTTCTACACTACATGTTGTTGCTAACAGATTCATGTAAATATCTAGATGGCATTCAGAAACCTTTTACTGTTCCAAATTTTTCATGACCCCAATGTTGAGCTTTGGGGACCCCGTGTGGGGTTGGGAACCACAGTTTAAGAAGCTATGTTATAGCACACCATACATCTCTGATATCTCTGGTAGATCCTATATGTGGTCATGGACCATGCATTATTATAGCTTTTATAATGCCTTCAACCAGCTGTCCATATTATGCTAGAAAAAGAAACCTCACAGGATCTGCTGTTGATACTAGAAGTGGAAATTTGATAGGGAAAGGTTTCGGTGATTATTTCTTTCTTTATTTGCCATATTTATATACCGCCCCTCTCAGCCTGCAGGCGACTCGAGGCAGCTCACAAGGCAACAATTCAATGCCCAACAACTTCATAAAAACATTTAAAACATTTAAAAACATTGACATATACAGTAATATGTCTCCTGGGTAAAAACGTAATCCGATCTCATAATCTAATTGTTCCATAATTCTATGTCTGTTACACTGCCTTTTCAAATGCTTGCTAAAACAGCCAGGTTTTGACTTTTTTCAGAATGCTAAAAGGGAGGGGGCCAATCTAATATCCCTAGGAAGGGCATTCCAAAGCCAAGGGGCCACCACTGAGAAGGCCCTGTCTCTAATCCCTGCCAAACTTATTTGTGACGCCAGCGGAATCAAGAACAGGGCCTCCCCAGACGATCTTAAGGTCCTAGATGGTTATGTAACTAATTCCACTTTCCTTTCCTTTTGGTAGATAGAAAAGCTTGGGTTGAAATTCCTTCTCAGTCCCTGTGTGCTGTCATTTTGTGCAGTGGAAGGCACTGATCACCATGGAAACAATGCTTTGGCTTGTATAGCTGCAAATGTTGTTAATGGTAATCACATTATCTTGTTATTTTAAATCCAATTATGCTATTAGGCCATCTAGTCCATTTCTGTTCTTACAATGTGTTTTACACAGGCAGACGTGTCTTCTGGGAGGAAGAGCCCTTATGACAGCAAAAATTTAATTTTATTCAACTGGGTATTGTTCCCACTGGCCACAGATTTTTCTACTTTACGAATAGGAGTCCATTGATAGATCTTATTATAGTTTATGAGATTCATCCATTTCTCTTTCTGCAGAGTTCATTTATACTCCTGCGTCTGAATATAAGAGGTTATAAATAAACTTTTATCTCCCATGTTCCAGAGACTTCTTAGAGACTTCTTGTGCCCACTTACAACATGGGAGAACAAATAATTTCAAATATTTTCTTTTCACTAGGCATGGTCATATATACAACCAATCCTACATATTTGTGGATATTAGGAACACAGAATCCCTGCAAGGGTAAAAACCATATATATATATATACAGATATATATACATATACACACACACACACACACACACACACACACACACACACACAGAGTATATATATTCTAGGTTATCTCTAGAAATCTTTAAGACTTCCACTGTGACTCTAAGGTCAATGTCCACCAAAGATTGACCCCAGTGCCAGTGTTGTGCTGGAGAACCTCGAGATTTCTAGACAGGTGTTTCTCTCTCTCTCTCTCTATATATATATATAACACACACACACTGGGACACACAGAGTGTATATATATATATATATATATATATATATACACACACACACACACACACACATTGACCTTAGAGTCACAGTGGAAGACTTAAAGATTTCTAGAGATAACCTATTAATCAAATCCACAAAAGTGCATTTTCAGGAAGGGGGGAAAGGTGCTTACTCAAAAATACTGTTTTGTGCAGATCCTGTTTTTTTGCACAAAACTTTTGTTTTTGCGGAAAACAATGTTTCTGAGTAGAATATACTGCTTTCCAAACAAAATTTTGCTCAAAGCCCCAAATGCTGAAATGCACAACAAAGGCCCCTGAAGGAGCCCTTTACAATTCTGTTGCTGTTAAAAAGTAGCCGAAATATCAGCTGTAATCAAAACAACAACTTCAAATGGTAATAAAAATAAAGTCAATAATTAAAATTTCCCAAAAGTTGTAATTATAAGTGCAATTAACTTTTGTGAGGACAACATTATTGTAGTATAACAAATTTGTTTTAAAAAAATCCCTTTAAACGCTAGAATTTTTTGGTTTTACTATTTCTCATAGGTTTTCCAAGGAAGCCTTATGCATTTCCAATCCCCCTGAGATTTCTGTTTGTTCCAAACATCTTTGTGAGTACAGAAAGTTTAGATTACATTTTCCCAGTATATATTATTACATTGAAATCAACTTTCCTCAATCACCAAGTCTCCCAACCCACTGATTTGATTAGATCCTTCTGGACTTTATCATAAGGCTGCTGCATAGTTGCCTCTTGCCCCACACTTTCACCTTAATAACTTTTGTGTCACGAGCACATTTTACCACTTCTGCTTCCATTTCCTCATCTAGATCATTAATAATTCTGTTAAACAACCATGGCTTCAATTCAAGCCCCAAGGATTCAGTTATTAACTTCACCTTATGTTTACTCTAACAAAGTTTTATAAAACACCCCTTTGCTCTAAACTACTTAGAAGAGAGTGTACAATTTTTATTGCCCTGGGCATCATTATTGCGGAAGGAAAGAGAGATACACTGCTGTTTTTCATCAATTTCATAGATCTTTTTCCTTTGTTGCAAATACTGTTGTTGCATTATAAAAAATATCTATGGTTTAAGGTTTTTTCTGGAGCAAGGGAAGAGATGGACGACTCTTAAAATCCAACAACACAATATGGTGCATTCTTGTCCAATATGAACCTACTTGGACAAGAAAGCTGTCGGATGAATTTAAGGATAATGTGCTTTGGCATGGCATTTGGCACAGTGTGCTGTGAAGGTTGATGAAAAAAATAACATTATGATCATATCTTTTACAATCTTGCCTTTCCCCCCGTATCTTGACTAATTTTTTAACATCCAAAAACCTACTAAGCTTCATTCTTTTAACTCCTTGGGGAATGTCTCAGATAGATGGGGACAATGATTCAATGAACATCAATTACCACTAATTCTGTATAGCAAAAGTGCTTTGGCGGTCATATTCCTCCATTCTAATTTGAAGACTGGATACCAAATGAAGGTGAATTTTTAAATTATTATATTATATTCGAATCTATCATGTAATTGAGAAATACCTCATTCTTAGATTCGCTTTTCATTTTTGGCTATGGACTCTGCCATCTCCTAATTAGATTTTCTTTCTCATTCTTTTTCTCTTGCACACATTATTTTTTTTGTGACACAGAAACAGACACTTGCTGTTTGTATATTTGTTCTGGATTATTGATGGAAATCAAAGAACTAGATTCCCATTTGTGCAGCACTGCTTCTCCTTCTCACAGCATTTGACAGGTGTGGACCATTTTTAGTTCTCCCACTCTAAAACTCTAAACACTATCACTCCATTTTTCTTTCTGGGCTTTTTAACTGAGCAAATCTTATGCTGAAACTCCTTTCAAAAGTTGGCTTGCTTTCCACTTTAAATTGTTCTTTTAATAAGACGCCTCCAGTGATGACAGTGATTTTCGTATGGTTTCAATGCTGAAAAACAATAGTTGTCCCTTTTCTTCTCATTGTTGGCAATCTCTATTGGAGCAAATGGAGAGTTCTAGTAACAGGTGGTTTCTAAAAGCCTCATTGCAATGAAGCTTGTATTAATATGTGTGTGGGTACGAGAGAGGGAGGGAGGATAGATGGATGTCAATTTGATTCAGACAAACACTTAGCAGACAAGATATCTCCATGTGGATTCCCAACCATTGCTTGAATTTAATGTTCTAATGTTTTTATCAAAAACTATTTGGGCCCTTTAGCTGCTAAAGATTCATGTCCTAAACTTAGTACCAATTTATTGTGATATTTCTCCTGTAACATAGCCTTTCATTGAACTAGGACACAAGTAGGCATGGTATCTCAAATTCTCTCTTGATAACTTTAAGTTGAAAATGCTCCAAAGACTTTAATGGTACTTAACTGCGAGACAAGACCTTTTCATTATTGGTCAGTTTATTTTGCCCTTGATTTGCAATGTTCTTTTATTCATTGTTGATGCCTAAGCTGAACGCATGGATTCATTTGCTTAACTTTGGAATTAAAACCAAGTAAAGGGAAAACAGCTTTTAGCCGTCTTTTGGCCAAGGATCCTGCTGTAGCTAGAATCAGGCCCCTTTCACACAACTGAATAAAACCACACATATCTCAGCATCTGCACACAAAAAAGGAGCAGGGAGATGTAAAGCATTACTCTGATTCTTTAGATAGTAAATATGTATCTGTGAACAGTTTTATAGAATATTATAATATTAAGTACAAATTACTTGGGCAAGAATAAGATGTAAAAGGATGAACTGATCAAAAAATGAGTGGTTTATGAAACACAGTAATTACTGCTGGGCCTTTAAAAAAGAATAACAAAATCTCACACACATTATAAATAAGTCAGATTAAACTGATTAAAACTAGATAGGACATCAAGTTCTTAAGAATGTAAGAAACCCGCTGGGTTTGTGTTTTAGGGAGATGTACCTAGTCCAAATTTTTGTTTGTTAGTCAAGGGTCTGAAGTCATGGAGGAAATGGCCCTTCCCCTGGCGTATCCACTTCCCCAGACAATAGATGTTTAAAAATTACTACACACACACACCATTCCATCATCAGCTTTATTGACATATGAATGGTGTAGATCAGGCATGGGCAAACTTTGGCCCTCCAGGTGTTTTGGATGTAAATTATCACAATTCTGAACAGTCTCCTGGCTGTTAGGAATTGTGGAAGTTGAAGTCCAAAACACTTGGAAATCCAAAGTTTGCCCATGCCTGATCTATAGTATGGGAAAATTCAATTTGGCTGTTTTTCCCAGAATCCCTCAGCCTATATGGTCAATGGCCGTGCAATTGTAGTTCAAAAAGGGAACTTTCTCAAGGTTTGGATGGGGTTTTCCTCTATATTTTTAGTCCAATATTATAACGGCTAATGTGAGTGTCAACATTCATATCAAAGACTCCCAGAAATCCCAGAATTGTGGGAGTTGAAGTCCAAAACACCCGGAGGACCAAAGTTTGTCCATGCCTGAAGTAGGCAGTCAATAGTCATAGTAATCAGTTGAGTAGTGTGCAGGAAAAATAGGGAGTAACCTTTTCTTTGTGGTAGAAGAATGTATACTTTTCATTTAAAGAATCCCTGGTTCATTCCCTGCTATTTTCATAGTTGGAAGGACTAGTAGCTACTCAGAGCACAATACAGTTTAGAGCACTTTGGTACCACTGTCACGATTCCATCTCATCTGTTAGAAAACTCTTGTATGGTAGTTCAGGGGAGTACATTAAGCCCTCTAACAGAGCATATTGGGCCCCTTATCAAATCCATCCATGATAGTTAAAGTGGTATCAGACTGCTATGAGATTGGAGTATAGATATATTCTCAATGGCTAGGATATTACATTTTTCTATGAATGAAGTCCCACAAATCGAGAGAAGGGCAACCAAAATAAACAAAGGTCTGAAGGCCAAGCCCTGTGAGGAGTGGCTTAGGGTTATTTAGCTGGGAGAAGTGCTTGAATAGAGACATAATAGCCACATTTAAATATTTGAACGGATTGAGGAGCAAGTAAGCTTGCATTTGCTGCTCTAGAGACTAGGAAACTGAGGCCCCTTATGCACAGCTGAATAAAATCCCACATTATCTGCTTTGAACTGGAACATATGGCAGTGTGGACTCAGATAACCCAGTTCAAAGCAGATATTGTGAAATTTTCTGCCTTGATATTCTGGGTTATCTGGCTGTGTTGAAGGGCCCTCGGTCTCAAACTGAAGACGTTCTTTATTGAAGCCTCTCAGTTAGGCCCTACAGGCATGGATGTATTCATTCTTAATGTTGATTCATATCTGGGGAAAGAGGAAGAAACAATACAATAAAGAAATAAACAGCAAATGATTTGCTGCATTCTCTTTGAAGTGTATAATGTAGCTTTCCTCACATAATTCTGGAGCTGTGTCTTTGACAAGCAGGGCTAGTTTTTAACACATCAAGGGAGCTGGGAGTTGTTTTTTTTCCATAAGGATTGTGCCAGTTCTGTCATAGTGCAATTAATGCATGTCTTGCAGTGTGGCTTTAGATATTTGTTGGTTTGAAACAGCCCTTCAGTCAGTAATTGAAATGGGACGCATGCTGTGGCAATCCATGGTGTCAGTAGGTTCACAATGGTATTCAACCTGCTTCTCAAAATCAAGCACATTTCTACTTCCTCATTCTAAGAAAATTTCAAAGGTCTTTAGTGCAATAAAATAATAATAAACATATTTCAGGGTTCACTGGCAATGATGTTAAAATGAAGCCTTGACAAATGAATTCTTATTGATGTTTGAACTCACTTTCTCTCTAAGGAAGCATACATTTGTCCTTCATGTCAAAAGCTACAGAAATGACACATTTTTTGTACAGACAGTAGGGGTTTGAGCCTTTTCTTTTAAAAATATTCTACAGTCAAATTGTGTAAGACATTCTAATCTTTCTATTTCTATTTTGTTTTTGATGTGCCACCATGATGTGGGCACTGTATACCATTACCTAGTACTGCTACTGCTGTTTTTTTAGCTTTGCTACATGGTTGCTCCTGTGTATATGTGTGTTCAACAGGGAAGACTTCGTGTTTGAGTGGTCTTTGGACATGGGGCTCTCTTGTTGGGCCATAATAGATTGCATTGGATAGACCACATCAGCTCACATAATCTAGAGCTGGTGTGGTCTATCCAATGCAATGGTTGGCTCTGTGAAAAGGAGTGGAAATAAAATTAATAAAATTTAAAAATAGTTAAGAGGAAGGATGTTTGCAGGTCTGATTTTTGTTCTTACAGTCCACTGCTGGGCTGTGGCCCACAGGTTGGGTACCACTGTTCTAGACCTACTATAACTTCCTTTGATATCATCTGCTCCCAGGAATTACCAAATGTCTCCTGTGTATATGTGTGTTCTATAGGGATGGCTTCATGTTTGAGTGGTCTTTGGGCATGGGGCCCTCTTGTTGGGCCATAATATGTAAATTGTAAATTGTACCTTTGGATTTGACTGGATTGACACTTTGGACTTGACTGGACTGACAATGTGTTCCGCTTGATGGCTTTAATTAATTATTGTTGTATATAGTGGTTTTTAATGTAATGTTTTTAAAAATGTTTTAGTGTTTTTTAATGATATTGATTATATGGTGTATTTTTAAATTGTATTGTGGTGGTGCGGCCTGTAGTGCTGCAAATGTAAGCCGTGCTGAGTCCCCCTGTGGGCTGAGAAGCTACGGGGTACAAATACCATAAATAAATAAATAAATAAAATAAATAAATAATAGGTTGGGCACCAAATTAAAATTTTCTTGGCTATCTCAAGGACACTATGTGAAGTTAAAGTGGCAGCTAGAATTAGTTTAGACCTCTTTGATGAGTTTCTTAAAAGTCGAATAGAACCCAGGGACAATTGTCAGTGATGAGTCTTTTCTGGTTGTCCCGAACATAGCAATCCAACCCAGGGAAGGAGGTTATAACTGCCAGATTTAGCCAGTGCTGGAGCTGGCCCCAATGCCAATGTGTTTCTCTGTGCGTACCACTATTTTGTTCATATTCTGCTTCAATTATAGTAATTGTAGGGATGACACTAGCTCCGCCTTTAAGATATATTTTAGCATGCACTGATGATGTTCAATGTTAGAAC
This sequence comes from Anolis apletophallus, assembly GCA_030556195.1. Taxonomy (NCBI): domain Eukaryota; kingdom Metazoa; phylum Chordata; class Lepidosauria; order Squamata; family Anolidae; genus Anolis; species Anolis apletophallus. The sequence goes on from JARBWK010000008.1 coordinate 24,660,595, forward strand.
CACAGCTTTTTAATATGGGGGGGGGGGGGTGTTAATGAAATGCAGAAATAAGAAACATTTTTTGCCATTTGCTTGAGAGTTCCAGCTGCTTGAGTTCCAGGTTAACTGAGAGTCTGTGCATGGACACTTTAAGGCTATGTTAATGGGGCCATTTTGAGATATTCAGCCAAAAATTAACTTTTCCAGGCTTTGGAACCTATTTTTTAAAATAATAGGATAGGACTGACAATGAGAAATATACTGCAATTTTCTAAATATGTCCTTGGGTGACAGGTTATACAGCTGGCAGTTATAACCTCCTTCTCTGGGTTGGATTGGGTTGGAGAGGTACAAACATCGAAGTCTCCTTCATTATTTCAAGGTGTAAGATTTATATGTTTGGCCTTGGAGCTTGCGGATTCATATCCTGGTGTGGTGTTGGGTAGGATGGCAGCTGCCAGGTTTGCACAGTTTAAAATGTTATAGCATTTCTTTCTTGCATTGCATTCCAGAGATAATTAAAGCCTTCACCTGCAAAAATCTGTTAGAATGCAATGACTGGGATTGAAACAGTGCAAACAGAAAACGGGTTTTACCTCTCTGCGCTGAGCAGACTGCAATGCGATTAACTTTGCAAAATGAGTGGAAATGAAAAGTAAATTGGATTTTAAAAATTCTTTCAGTTTTAATAATAGAGCAGAGTGTTAGTGACACAGGAAAGGGAAAATGGGTTATAAAACCATGAGTGTTATTTTTATCTCGCCCCTTTCCCCCTTTAACAAATCTCAGACTTGCAGGAAATTTAGAATTATCACAGATGCACCAGCTTTTGAAGCATCCAGAATACTAGAGTCCCGATGTTATTATAATAGATATAGATTGGGCTTAAGCATGTTTTAATTAGAAATGTTATTAACTCCCCAATGATGTCACCAAGAATTTCAGGAATAAAGTATATATAGCTCTATTCAGTTCTGAATAAGTATGGAAAAGTCTGGTCATTTACAAGATCATTTGCAAACTTGAAGTAAAGTGGAACACAAATGTGTCTCCTTAACTTCAATGTTTACTGGCTTTTGTTACACAAAGTAGCACATTAAATCTCACCCCTTCCTCAAGTTAAAACATTGCAAAGCTGTGGAGACACTTGCATTGTGACAAAAGTTTTCAAAGCAGCTGCGTATACATTTTTCATATCATTAAAATATTCCAGGCATAAGTATTATGAAAGCACTTGAAATTTATGCCAGTTCTTGACAACCTACCACATTTGTATTCACAATTAATGCCTGATGGATGTGATGGGGAAATACAGTCTTCTTCCTTGAGCTACAGTGAATTGCAAGCTTATGGCTTTGCCTCCATAAATGAATATGCAGTCTATGCACAGTTCTTTCCCTTGCTCTGTGACTGTGTGCTTTGAAGAGGTCATAAGAGTCATCCATTATGCATCTCTTTATGTGTTTCAGACATATACAGGTGATTTCTTATCCCCTCTCCATGGTTTCTCCCCTTTCTGTAGGGATAACCTGCTGCACCGAGGCTGTATGTTCAATCCAACTTTTCTTTTCCTTTATAAAAAAACCCACAAAGCGTTAGGTGATTACTTTTTCCGTCTGCTCTTCTTTCGCTGACTAACTTGCACCGTGGCGCAGAAGAGACAAATAAATAAATAAACATGTTGTTCTACATTAGATGCAAGCAGGTGAACTGAAAGCAGTTTATTTATAGAAGATCTAATGGATGTGTTTAACTTGACCTACTTTCCCTTCCAGGCTACTTCAGTGAGGAAACCAGATGCACCTCACTTGTGTGAATACTGACTTTGAACAGATTGTCTTTCCCCGCCTCTCCTTTTTAGGTGGACCTCATCTCAGACTCTGTATATTTCTTGTCATTTCTTATGTATGGCACTAGTTCTCTGAGATACCAAGGTCAGGCTTGCGTGTTGTTGCTTAAATGTTAGGTAGTAAGGTGTTTGGAAGACTCCCAGAAAGAAAACTGCACCTTCAGAAAACACATTGATTTTTATTTTGAGATAGTTGGCATGTTTGTCCATCCAGTTAGACAATTAGAAGGAAAGGAGATTATGACTATTTCTAACTATGTTCGTGTCTGAATTTATGGGAGTACAATAAGAAAAGCCAGTATGGTATGTGGTTTGAGCATTGGACTAGGACTTCGATAAACCAGGAGTTGTATCCCTACTCAGCCAAAAATCCCACTGGGTGACCTTGGTGAAGTCACACTGTTTCAGCTTCTGGTGTGTGTGTGTCAACCCCATAAATTTAATAAGATTTTCTAAGGCAAGGAATAATCAGAGGTGGTTGGTCAATTCCTTCCTCTGAAATGTAACCTACAGCACCAAGTATTAACCAAGGGTGACCCTGCTTAGCTTCCACGTTCAAACATGATCTGGTGCCTTTAGGGTATTTAGGCAGTGAGGAGATAGGCAGTGGCAACCTCCTTCTGAACAAATCTTGCCACAAGCCTCCTGTAGTGCTTTGGATGTTGAACTAGGGGTGCACCTGCACTGTAGAATGAATGCAGTTTAACCCCACTTTAGCCTCCATGGCTCAATGCTATGGCATCATGTGGGTTGTAGTCTACAGAGTAGCAGAGTAAAACTATAACTCCCATGATTTCACAGCATTGAGCTATGGCAGTCAAAATGGGGTCAAATGGCAATAATTCTACAGCATAGGTGTACCTTGGGACGTTGGAGTTCGAATCCCTGCTCTGGGTAACTTTGCGTAAATCATAATTTCTCAGCCTCAGAAAACTCTCTGTGAACACATAAGTTAGAAACATCTTACAGGCATACAAAAGGGTTAACCTTACAGTCAGGGTCCTTCCACACAGCCCTATATCCCAGAATATCAAGGCAGAAACTCCCAGGGCCCTTCCACACAGCCATAAAATCCAGAATATCAAGGCAGAAAATCCCACAATATTTGCTTTGAGCTGGGTCATCTGAGTCCACACTGCCATATATTCCAGTTCAGAGCAGATAATGTGGGATTTTATTCAGCTGTGTGTAAGGGCCCCTACAGTACCATTGGACTCAAATAAATGAGGGCCCTTCCACACAGCCCCATATCCCAGAATACCAAGGCAGAAAATCCTACAATATCCGATTTGAACTGGCTTATCTTGAGTCCACACTCAGATAATGTGGGACTTTCTGCCTTGATATTCTGGGATATAGGGTTGTGTGGAAAAGCACTCAATCATGAAAGTCAGAAACAATGTGAAGGAACAAAGTACAGTGTTCCCTCGCTACTTCGCAATTCGCTTATTGTGGACTCGCTGTTTCGCGGATTTAAAAAAATATTAATTTAAAATATATATCATGGCATTTTTGCAGTTTTGTGGGGTTTTGCTGCCGCCGCTCTCCAAAACACTTTCCCTCCTCAGTCCTCCCTCCCTCCCTCGCTCCAGCCATGAAGGGCCTTTCCTTCATTTCCTTCATTTTATTTTAAGTTTATAAAGACTTAAAATAGTGTATAACTATTTAAAAATGTATAAATATTAAAATAGAGCGTCCGTACTTCGCGGATTTTCACTTATCACGGGTGGTCCTGGAACGTAACACCTGCAATAAGTGAGGGAGCATTGTAATATAATAGTCATGCTGGCATATATGGTCCTTACCAGTATTTTGGCCATATATTGGGGGATTTAGCTTCTGTATTTGAAATATTTGCAAACTAACTCCAGTAGACTGAGATATTTACGTTTATATTTTATTAAATCATGTGGTCTTAAAAAACAGAGGCTCTATGCAGGCGTGTAGCCGGGGGCTTGGGGGCTTCATCCCCCCCCCAATATTCTCAGCGTGATCCGCGAGAAGGCCTTACTGGTACATTATTTAAACTGTTATGTTTATTCATATCATGATGTGATCATCATGTTCAATATATCCCATATTCATGGGGTATTGGGATAACAATAAAAAAGGTTTTGTAGGGTAGACCATCTCTCACTCAGATTCAGCCCCTCCCGTATCAGACTCCCCCCCCCCCCCCTCCCTGGAATCAAAATCCTGGCTACAGCCCTGGCTTTATGGGAATACAATATAATTATGTGAAGACGAAAGCCAAAGACCTTTTGGTTCCCTTTTGTATGTGACACTCCTGGAAAGAAAGTCAGAAAACAGAACTTCTCTGGAGGATTTCACACTTGAGCTATATACAGAGGCATAAATACATGATAAATTACATTGTAGCTGGCTTTCTCTGCCCTTTTGCCTGTAAACTCTCAGTATGTGTTTAACTGTTTTCCCCAAGATAATAACAAAATGTAATTTATTGACTTTCCAGTAATTATTTTGCATGTTCTAATTTTTAATAATTTCCAGATGTTGATATAAAAGTGGATATATCAAGAATGCATTAGGTAAGCTGTTGATTCTGCACAATATGACCTGAGGCCATTACTGAAAGGTTTCCTTCTCCTTTTAGATGGTGCGTGTCTGGGTTTAAAAGATGTTATGTGCTGTATGAATTGTGCAAAATGTATCATCTTAGAAAGAAAAAAAATCACAGATAAGTGAATTAACAGAGCTTGTATTCTCTATTTTTAAAATCAAGTCGATTTGGGTTTGTTTTTTTAAATAAAACCCAAACCATTCCATATATTGTGATTTCTGCATTGCTGTCTTGGCACAAACTATGTGGATAAATCCCAAAATAACATTTTATAATCTGCATTGATCAGTTTCCTAGAAAGCATTATAGACATAGTATAGTTGAAGATCTCAGAGTCTGCATGTAGAAGTACATAAAAAACAATGCTCTGCTTTTCTTTTCCCTTTTCCCCATTACCAGTAGGTGTCACTTTGAGAACTGTAAAATCTATTTTGTTGACAAGACGCGTAAAACCACATTTAGAAATTATTGTTATACAGCTGTGAATTCATCTGCAAGTGAACTATAATCATGATTACCTCCCCCCCCCAATAGTTTTGCCTCAACAGAATAACAAGCGGTGTATGCAATCTACTAATTGATCAATATTTTCTACAAACCAGTAGTGCTATCAGATGAAAGAATAGATTTATTTTAAGAATTTGGCAAATGCTTTTGTACAGTATTATTCCATAAGCATGCTGAACTGTAGGATGTGATTTAAACTGAATATATATATATATATATTTCACTGGAAGCACAGGAGGTAGCGGTTATAGACTGTGTACAATTTAGTAGTAATGTTGACAGTTGTCAATAGGTGAATCCTATTGGCTAGTCCCAAGAAGAGTAGACCTATTGAATGAATTGTTCAATGATAAATCAAAAGATGCTCTGTTGATTAAGTGGATCTATACAAATTGGAGGGAGCCCCTGGTGGCACAGTGGGCTAAACTGAGCTGTTGAGCTTGTTGACTGAAAGGTTGCAGGTTCGAATCCAGGGAGCGGTGTGAGCTTCCACTCTCAGCCCCAGCTTCTGCCAACATAGCAGTTCGAAAACATGCAAATGTGAGTAGATCAATAGGTACCACTTTGGTGGGAAGGTAACGGTGCTCCGTGCAGTCATGCCAGCCACATGGCCTTGGAGGTGTCTACGGACAATGCTGGCTCTTTGGCTTAGAAATGGAGATGATCACCAACCCCCAGAGTTGGACACAACTGGACTTAATGTCAGAGGACAATCTTTATCTTTATCTTTACCTTTACTATACTAGCTGGATCTTATAATAGAATTCAGGCTAAGTTCCTTTGATCCTTATTTTTGTAACTACTGCATATGTAGTTCTGAAAAATTAGAGAGAGTTTCATTAAAGGCAGGGGGTTTAGAGAAAGTAGAATTCTTCTCTTGAACTCATTCTAAGACATGCCCTTGCATATCTGCATGGTTGGTCTGGTCATTTATTTATTTATTTACAGTATTTATACCCTGCTCGTCTCACCCTGAAGGAGACTCAGAGCGGCTTACAGAACATACACATGGCAAAAATTCAATGCCAATTATACAATTAGCAAGGACAGACAACACAAACAGAGGTAAAGGCAGTTTTTCACATATTGTCTCCAGCATCTTGGAAGCTGTGCCTCCAGCATCTTGGAAGCTGTGCTTGACTCCGGCCATTGGGGGGAGGAGGGTTGCTGTCGCTCCACCTTCCATGCCAAGAAGCCTTCCTTCGATTGATATCCTTAAGAGCTTCCTTTTATTACCTCCCTGCTAAAAGTGGTATCATTTTATCTACTGGAATTTCTGCTTTCAACCTGCTAGGTGGGCAGGAGAGCTGGGGCTAACAGCAGGTGCTCACCCAGACTCAAACTGCCGACCTTCGGATTAGCAGGATTTAGCCTGCTGTGGTTTAGCCTGCTGTGCTAAGCCTGGCCTCCTGGTTATGCCAGGAAGAATCTGAAATAATTGAGAAAAAGCAGCATAGGGCTCAAAGAAGGGGGTCATAATATCAATAAGATATGTTGATGATACCATACTACCGTGTTTCCCCGAAAGTAAGACAGCGTCTTACTTTCTTTTCCCCCCCCAAAAGTCCCCCTACGTCTTACTTTCGGGGTACGTCTTATATAACCCAAGACGTACCCGTCGCCACACGCCCACGCCGCCGCCGCCGCCGCCGCCGCCCGCCGCAACCGGAGGTGTGCGCGGCACACCTGCGGCACACCTCCACGGCACACCTCTTCGCCAGGGCTCCAGGCAAGGGAGGGGAAAGGAGCCAGGGGCGGGAGGAAGCAGCGACGCGTCACTGTGACGCTGCGATCGTCACCACGCCCTGGCTCCTCTCCTTTCCTCAAGCAAGGGAGAGGGAAAGGAGCCAGGGGGCGTGGTGAGGATCGCAGCGTCACAGTGACGCGTCGTCCCTTCTCCCCGCCCCTGGCTCTCTTCCTCCTCCCTTCCAAGGGTGGGAGAAGAGAGCCAGGGCGGGACGAATGCGATGACGCGTCACTGTGACGCTGCGATCCTCACCACGCCCCTGGCTCCTTTCCCTCTCCTTTCCTCAAGCAAGGGAGAGGAAAGGAGCCAGGGGGCGTGGTGACGTCGCAGCATCACAGTGACGCATCGCTGCTTCCTCCCGCCCCTGGCTCCTTTCCCCCTCCCTTGCCTGGAGCCCTGGCGAAGAGGTGTGCCGCGGAGGTGTGCCGCAGGTGTGCCGCACACACCTCCGGTTGCGGCTTGGGGACGAGGTACGTCTTATATACGGGGTATGGCTTATATAAGTTTGTTTCAGACACCCCGATACGTCTTACAATCGGGGGTGTCTTACTTTCGGGGAAATACGGTAGTAGCAGAAAATACCAAAGATTTCAAACAATCAGTAAAGAACACCAAGTCAGAAAGCGCAAACACAGATTTATAACTGAACATTAAAAAATTACCACAGATGATTTATATAACTTTGAAACAGAAAATGAAGACGTTGAAATAGTTGGAGATTTCCATAGCTTGGCTCAATCATTAATCGGAGTGGAGACTGCAGCCAAGAAATCAGAAGGTTTAAGGCTTGGAAGGACAGTTAAGAAGAATCCAGTCAAGATCTTGAAGTGTAAAGATAGATCACCAAACACTGGGATTGTCCATGCTATTGTATTTCCAATTTCTATGTATGGTTGGGAAAAACAGTGAAGAAAGCTTATAGGAAGAAAATGAAGTCATTTGAAATGTGGTGCTGGAGAATAGTTCCACACATATTGTAGGTTGCTAAAAAGACAAAAGTGTCCCAGAGCAAATCAATACTGAATGTTTCTTGCAGGCCAAGTTTACTAAACTGAGGCTGTTGTACCTTGGCCTTATCATGAGAAGACATAGCTTAACTGAAAAAGAGTATTATACTTGGTCTGTATTATACTTGGTCAAATGGGGAAAATCATCTAAGGAACGCATGGTCCTGTGTATGACAGCGTGATTTGGAGAGTCACCTCAAGGCAAAGCTGATGATGTTATTTATTTATTTATTTATTATTTATTTCAAACATTTGTACTCTGCCCTTCTCAATCCCCCCCCCCTATATTTTATATCCATTAGTTGCTCATTATATCATATGGAAGAATGAATTTATAACTCTGAAGTTATGAGTAAACTCCGGCAACCAAGTGGCATTAAGGCTTGCACCTTATGTATTATCCTTTAGAGATTTTTTTTAGCAGTTTCAACTGACTAGCACAGTGTTGATGACAGTTTGCAGCTTTAGTTTTGATATTGGTTATAGATATCTGTGTTCCTTGAATTGTCAATTATCTGCCAGTTACCCAAAGGCCTGGTCCCATAACCATGTTTTCAATTTCCTCCTGAAGGCGAGGAGGGATGTTGTTCACCTGATTTCACTTGGGAACGAGTTCCACAGGTGGGGGGGGGGGCACCACTGAGAAGGTCCTGTCCCTCGTCCTCGCCTGGCATGTTTGCGCCAAAGGTGGGGCTGAGAGCAGGGCCTCCCCAGAAGATCTTAAACGTTGAGGTGGGACATAAAGGGAGATACAATAGGGCGGGTAAGCTGGACTGGAGCCATATAGCTTGCAACTCCTTGGAAATCAATGCACATTTCAGGTGTTTGGGATACATATTATTTGGGATATGTGAGAGATGGAAATAAATATACTAACTTGCCTTTATAGTTATGGATAGCCCCTCAAGTAGTAATAATCAGTCATTTTAAGAACACTTGATCTTGAATGTATCCAAAAGTTGTCTTTTAAATCTATATACCGTATTCAGAATGGGAATGAATCATAGCGCACTTATTCCTGTACCTTTTCTCCCCCTGTTTCTCTCTGTATATGCATGTGTATTTGTAAGCCAAACATTCCAAATACTTGGTTAATTTGAATACTTCAGAAAAGTTAATACTCTGTGCATAATTCTTTCTGAGCAAAAAAATTGCATTTTCTTAGGGCAGTTTATTTTGTACACAGACTTGTTGCTGATTGTGGTTGGCTTGAAGTTAGATTTATTTGGTAAGATCTGAAGGATATCCCATGGAATTCATGGCATGAATTTACTATACAATTGCGCTTGGTAAAAACATTATAAATAAGTCACATTCACTGTGCTCCATTGGAAAGGTCTCGTGCCAAACCAATAAGCCAATTGTCTCTTGTTACTTGGAATATTCCCAAGCTTTCACATATGTATTCCAGATCTCCGGAATGTCATAAAGTACACGTTATTTGCTTTAACTGTGCTCTACTTCAATTTGATTTTTTTAAAAAAAACATTATATTTTATTGTTTAGCTTGTTTGCAATGAATGTAGTGCACTTTTAAATATGATCTTGAGAATGTATTCTAATTATAGCAATGGCTACTCTCAATGATATCAATACTTTATATGAACTTATACAGAATATACTGATCTCAGCTGCAAATTTGCCATCTATTCATTATTTTAGTGAATTACCTTGGGAACTCTGCCTGTAATAAGTACTTATTGTGATTTATTAAAAAAAATTCTTGTAATTTTTCAGGAACAATGGAATGAGATGAGTGTAGTATTTAATAGGACAGAATTTTAAATTTCAAATACAGTAGAGTCTCACTTATCCAACATAAACAGGCCAGCAGAATGTTGGATAAGCAAACATGTTGGATAATGAGGGATTAAGGAAAAGCTCATTAAACATCAAATCATGTTATGATTATACAATTTAAGCACCAAAACATCATGTTTTACAACAAATTGACAGAAAAAGCAATTCAATACATGGTAACGTTATGTATTAATTACTGTACTTATGAATTTAGCACAAAATATTGCAATGTCTTGAAACAGCTGTGGATCTGGGCAGGAGACAGACTGCGCTGGATAATACAGAATGTTGGATGAGCTAAGGTTGGATAAGTGAGACTCTACTGAAAATATCTTTTAGTTCTGCCCTAAGTTTCAACAATATGTATATGGGGCAGTAAAGAACAATAGCAGCCATAAAATAAAACAATATCCTCCACTGATATAATGGGGAAGGGAACACATTGGCATAGAGGGAATAGCAGAAGGGTATGTGTGTGCGCAGTGTAATTCATGCTCTTGTGGGAAGCATAGTTCCTTACATAGTTTAATAAAAACATGTTATTGAACAAAATGTGTTGTTTGAGATTACAAAATTGCTGGTTCTAGAACTTTCTTAAACTTCTAAATCAAGCATACAATTTTCTAATTTTATCTCAGTAACAGGTGAGTTTTATAATTTAAGAAGAAACCCAAGGCAATAATTGCTTGTAGCACACACTTTCAAAGCTAGTTACTTTTTTTTAGCTAATGAGAATTCTAAGTTACTTCCCGCTGCAGGTGTCCAAATTAATCTACATTTGGTTCCATGTAAATGAAAGTCTGTGTTATATTGGAAAGAAAAGAGTGGCTGATTACAGCAGTATTAAATTGTTTTTAAAGGGGACACATCTGTTGATTATGGCATCATGATACCAATGTTGTAGTGAGGTTTAGAAGCTTTTTTTTAACTCTGAGTATTATAATTGGGAGAGGTAATTTTTAGGTTCACAAGATTATGAGAACCAAATTGGAACAGCATACAGTTCCCACAGAGTTTTTAGAACACTGAGAAAAACATGGTGTTTTTTTTGAAATAAATTTTTATTGAGGTTTACACATATGGGGGGTGGGGTAGGTGAGGGGGAGGGGTGGTGGTGGTTTTTGTAAAAATAGATGGTGGATCAGTCAGCCCTCCAAATCAGCCCTCCAAATCTTAATTCATGAAACCAGTGCTTTAGAATACATTCAATATAATGTACACAAAATAAAGCTTACCAGAAGAAAAGAATGAAAGACAAAAATTCTTACTCCTTTCCAGGAGTCTCTTGGTCCTTCTGTTGGCATTCAACCTCATACTGCCCAAGTCTCTAGACCTGAATGAGGAACAAGTTAATTAGTTTAGAATAAGATGAATGTTTCGCTTTCTCCTTGTCTCCTGTATGGTAATTGGAATGTAGCTAATTTCTTCTCTTTGTTTCTACTCTCATTCTGATTGGTTGTCTAGAATGGGAATTTTTTATCTGCAAGCCTTTACTTCTGACTTCTGATTCTTACATCTTGGTGTATGCTGTGTTTTGAGAGGTCTCTCTCTGCATGTGTGTCAGGAGAGGTGTAGTGATTGGTGTTTTCCTCTCTTTGAAAACTTAGAAGAGATGGTTGTTAGTGTAGCTCAGACCCAGTTCTTTACCATGGAGAAATGCAGTTCTTATTGTAAACAAACACTTTGTGATTTGTAAGATTGTAAGATTGTAAAATTGCCTATTTGCCTCCTAAGCTCTAAATTCTTTACAACTATATCCAATGGCACTTCTTCACGCTCTGTTTGCTGTGAGCAAATTGCTCAACTACAGTGTTCCCTCATTTATCACGGGTGTTCAATTCCAGGACCACCTGCGATAAGTGAAAATCTGCGAAGTAGGGATGCTCCGCCCACTCGGTGGCAGCCTCCTCCATCTCACCACCTCCAAGTCCTCAGGCTGGTCTGGGCTGAGGTCGGAGGCCTCAGCCCAGCCTGGCAGTGTCGTCAACAGAGTCCAAGGGGCTTCTGAGGTGGGAAGCAGCAGAGGCAGCAAGGAGGATGAGGACAGAGCATCCCTACTTTGTGGCGGCCTCCTCCTCCTTTCTGCTTCTGCTGATTCTAGCTTCAGAGGCCCCTTGGGCACCATTGATGTCACTGTCAGGCAGGGCTGAGGCCTCAGACCAGCCTGTCAGTGCTGTCAATGGCGTCCAATGGGGCTCCGAGGAAGGAGCAGGGAGCAGCAGAGGTGGCAAGGAAGGGGAAGCTGCCGGCAAAGAGCCTGGAGACAAGCCCCACAGTAAGGCCCAGTGCCTGGCTCCCCCTCTTCCTCTTCCTTTTCCTTCTCCTCCCCCCCCATGTCTTCCCGGGGGGGGGGGGAGGGAGGAAAAACCCATGAAACAGTGAGCCCGCAATAAGCAAACCACAAAGTAGTGAGGGAACCCTGTAGAGGTATCCTGTTTGTATTTTGGATGCTCTGCTATTTTTGGGTAGTTTTTCCTAACACTTCCAACACAAATTCCTGAATTTATGTGGGATGCCTCGAATTCTGCAATTTTATTATGGGATATCTTTTTGGATGTGACTTGAAAGCCACCCTTGAATTTACGAAAGCGTTTTCAGGATGTGAAGGACTGCTGTTGGAAGAGAAGATCCACAGTTTTCCCATAATTTTTTTTGTATATGAGAGAATTGGCCATCTGCAAGGACATTGCCCAGGGGACACCTGAATGCGTTGATGTTTTACCTTCCTTGTGGGAGGCTTCATGTCCCTGCATGAGGAGCTGGAACAGAGGGAACCTATCCGCACTCTCCCCGGATCCATCCAACCTGTTGGTCTTCAGTCCTGCCAGCGCAAGGGTTTAACCCATTGCGCCACTGAAGGCTCCATGAATGAAGAAGTCCCATTAGACCTCAGAATTTTTCTTTTACATTCATAAAGAAGGGAGTACAGTGTTCCCACATTTATTGCTGGGGTTATGTTCCAGGACCTCCCGCAATAAATGAAAAAACGCAATGTAGGGATACTCTATTTATTGTAAATAAATACATTATTTTAGTAGTTGCATATTTTAAGTCTTTATAAACTTAAAATAAAGGAAAAGAAGGAAAGGCCCTTCAAGGCTGGAGGAATAGAAAGAGTGACTGAGGAGGGAAAGTGCCTTGGAGAGCAGCAGTGGCAAAACCCCACAAAATAGTGAAAATACCATGATATTTATGTTAAATTGATATTTTTTGAAATCCACGAAATAGCGAATCTGCAATAAGTGAACCGCGAAGTAGCGAGGGAACACTGTATGTAGCGTATGCTGCTAAGCTTCCCTCTGTCACCATAATTTTTCTTTTGTTTTCAGTTTGGCATTAAAAACCAAATTCTAATATACATGCAGACTCTGCAACAAGTGCATCTGAAATCATTTATGAATGCTAACATATTGCTGGGAGACTCAATATTCTTTATATTTGAACACCTTTCAAAAAAATAAATAACACAAATATCTAATTTTGAGTTTGTGTTTATATTCATAATGCAGTTCTAGGCAAGTTCAAGATGCTGGTTAACCTTTGAAATGTATTACTTGCCTGGTGCTTAAGAGAGATAGATGACTAAGAAGTGCATATTAGAGGCTCTCAAAACACAGAATCATCAATCTTCGAGTAGCTTAGTTTCATGCAGGGATCTGCCATCCAGTGTGTATATCTACAGCTCATTGAGAGCTGGGTACATCCAGCCTCTTATTTTTGCAGGCCCTCCGAGGAAATGTCAATTGGACATTACTGACTGCCTCTGCCTCACTTTAATATCTCCTCAATAATTTAATATATTGTCTGACTTCTCTGTGTGCTGAACCCATACCCTTTCATCTCATATTATTTTGCTGATTGATGTCTCAGCTGTTGGGCTCTAATTCTGTGATCTGAAATTCGTGGTGCACAATAAAATAGATGTGTGTCTCTGTGTGTATGAACAATTAAAGAGATGCAGATTTCCTTAAAGCTGCACAGCTAATGATCACATGAATCTTCATTTCCTGAAGAGAAAATGCTTAAATCAATAATGAATTTGTTATTCTACTGTTGAAGCCTAAATCTTATATGTATTCATAGATGAAACTTATAGTGTATAATGCATACATTTTAAATTATTTGAATCCAGAAATAGTTCTAGAAATACCTTGCAGTTTGATAGTATGCTCTTCAGTAAATTAGTGTTTAGAATGGGTCATGGTGGCCATGGGTTTGTGTGTAAGTGCCTTCAATTTGCTGTTGACTTATAATGATCCTGTGGATTTCATGGGATTTACTCAGGCAAAGAATACTTAGAGATAATTGCGCCAGTTCCTTCCTCTCAAATATAACTTACAGCATCTGGTATTCATTGATGGTTTCCCATCCAAAGCAATAAGTGCTACTGGCTTTGCTTAGCTTCCAAGATGGGTTATGATTGCTATCCTATATAGATATCCTATATATATCCTATATATTTAGGCTGGCAGTAGTGAAATTAACTGTAGGATTTACAGTGGCCATGATCAGTAGATTCTGTTATACCCTGGAGGTGTATAAACTACTTAAGCAGACCGAGAATAGCTGAAGTTAGCAGAACTTTATTCACTGATGTCCAAAAAGAAGAGCTTCATTCATTATCTGAAATTGCATTGTATTTTAACTTAGTAGGTAGTGTTTTCTACAGACATATTTGTTGTTCTTTCTGCCTTCAAGTAATTTCTGACTTATGATGATGGCAAATCCATCACAGAATTTTCTTGGTAAAATTTGTCCAGCTGGGATTTGGCATTCCCTTCCTCTGAGAGAATGTGACTTGTCTAAGGTGGGCTTATGTGGTCAAGTGGGGATTTAAACATTTGCCTTCCAAGGTCCTAAGCAAACATTTACACCAGTATATCACATTGACTCTCTGTACAGATTTGTAGCATATAACAAACCCCAACTTCTGTTACCACCTAAATAAATACCACATAATAATTATACTAAGAACTTGGCTAAACATTTTACTCCAGTCCAACCACAGTCCCATCCACACTGACCATTTAATGGAGTTCAAAGCTAGCTTGAAATTGTAGCAGCCAGACAACAAACCCGCATAAAAGTGCATGAAAAAAACCCTCTTAATGCTCACCAGTGAACAGTAGTTTGTGTAATCACCATCCGGACCATAGACTGGTTCCAGGATTTCCTCTGTAAGCCTCTGCATAGTGAAACCACTTTCTTCAATGTTGGTTTGAAACTGCATTAAATGGGTAGTTTAGCTGTGCCCTGTGTGGAACATACATTATATACAACATGGCAGCAATCAGCTGCTTAACCCCTTCAGATTATCCTGGCCTGTGTTTAATGCCCAGCTTTGATCTATCCATAGTTCAGTAGTAGAGATAGTAAAGCCAAAGTATATTGAAGTAAGATTGGAAAAGGTTCCTGCCTGTTTAACTAAAGAGTAATTTCTGGTCAGCATAAGGCTGATCAGAAATGTGGAGCAGCACTCTCCATAATGCTTTGATTACCAGACAGTGATCCAAATATGATCTTACTAAAGTGTAGGTAACATTAGCAGTGGCATTGCTTGAGATATCATTGCTAGAACTATCCACACTTTAGTAACATCACATTTGGGTTACTGTAACAATATTGTGGTATTAGCTACTTCAAAATCTTTTAAGTCATTTTTTAGAGGGAGGTGTAACCCAATAATAGTTTTTGATAGTTATAGATATCTGTCCGAACGCATCTCCATGAACCATTGCAGAGATTAAGTTCCTTTGAGGAGGCCTTCTCTCCATCCTGCCACTGTCACAGGTGCAATTGACGGGGACAAAAGAGAAGGCCTTCTCAGTGATTGCCCCTCTGCTATGGAACTCCCTTCCTGGTGAGATCAGATCCGGCCCCCTCCCTCCTGTCCTTCAGAAGGATGGTAAAAACTTGGCTGTGGGACCAAGCTTTCGGGACAGTGCAATAAAGTAGCGATAGGAAACTAGGAAACTTACCATGCCAATGCAATACGGATGATTGAAACATTTTAAACAATGTATTTTAATGTTGAGACAAATGTTTTTAATTTTTATGTATGTTTATGCATTGAATGTTTGCAATGTGTATGTTGTGCTCTGCCCTGAGTCTCCTTCAGGGTGAGAAGGGCGGAATATAAATGTTTTATATAAATAAGTATTTATGGAAAGCATTTTATGTATATATCAAAATCAGTATGATTGGTATTACTTCTTTTCTATTACCAGGAGGAAAATGGGACAGAAGAGGAACACAGCAGAGTTGAACCAGTGGGTCATGCAGACACTGGTTTGGAGAATACTGTCAACTATTCTTTAGAGTAAGTTTCTTAATAGAATTCCTTTCAAAAACTTGCAACCAATATCTTCCAAAGTATACAGTATGTTTTATATGACTCCGTGTTTATATACTGTACATTACAAACACATATGCATCTCCAAATAATTGTGATAGCCACATTTCCTAAATTACTTTCACCTTGAAACACCTGAATAGAGAAAACCCTGGAATATCCAACGTTATCTGTTTGCCTTTTTAATTGACAGTTATGACCAAAAGGACAAAGCAAATACTGTCTCGTTGCAGCATTTGCTAGTAATAAATAGATAGGAATTCCTTACTCGGAGCATCAGTGTTTATTTAGAAAGATTCTATTGTAAGATATGCACTATTATCTTTGGGTTTGCCTTTTAGTACAATAAGAAAAATTGGGTAATTCAAGCCATGCAGAGAAAAGGAAGAAAATCACTGGACAAGTAATGAGAAATCAATTTTGGCTGTTCAATGGAATTTTTCCTTCTTTGCTGTGCCTGCAGTACACCCCTGAAACAGTGGTGTAAAATATGAAAACTAATACTCGGATAATTAGGAAATAGCATGTGCTTCTATCACCATTTCAAGAGTTCTTCCCTCCAGTGTGAACAATACTGAGTTTGAGACAACAGTGGGTTGACTGGATGGAAGGATGCTTGCTTGTGGAAGGACCTTGTGCTGTGCCAAAAGAATTTGGATCTTAGAGCATTTGATATTTTCACTTCTGCACTTGTGACATTTCACAAACTGGTTTGAAATTCTTACCATTCCCTACAATAGAGATACAAACTGCTATCAAATTAAACACTTCATTTTTAATGGAAGACAGCCTGCCCCTATAAAACAACTGTTAAAAATCAAATGTCCACCATGTTGCCAAAACAATGAACAACTTTGTTTTCTTCATACTGTCTGGTTTGAATAAAAGTCTTATCGGAGTGACATGGAGAGATATAGTTCAGTAAACCACAATTTGCCACTTCTGTTACAGGTAAAAGAGAAGGAAATCTATGTTTATTTTGTTTATTTACCCTGCCTGAAATGGATAATATTTTAAAGGACTAGGAATTTTTTTCCATGTCAAGAGTGACTTGAGAAACTGCAAGTCACTTCTGGTGTGAGAGAACTGTCCATCTGCAAGGACGTTGCCCCAGGGAATGCCCTGATGTTTTGATGTTTTTTACATCCTTATGTGAAGGTTCTCTCATGTCCCTAGGAAAATATGACTAGTGTTGGGCTAGGATTCTGGTAAACAAGAGTTTGAATGTGACTTTGGGGAAGTCACACTTTTTAATCTTAGCAGAAGGCAATGGCAAATCCCTTCTTAATGAAACTCATAAAGAAAACTCCATGATACACCATGATAAGCATAAGCCATTGGGTTCTCCCTATACTTCAGAAAACTGAAATTTCTGAGTTTGTTCAGGCAGTGACTCCATGCAGCAGAGAAAATGGCGTTGCCATCCTGTTTGTTTTGGAGATTTTGTCAATCACTTCAAAGGCGGCTCTGAAATTAAGCTGAAAAATTGGTTGGCCTGTGAGAAAAGCGAAAAGAAAATTTTAAAAAAACACCTGCAAGCTTTACTTAATGATATATCCTGTTTTAGTCAAAGCTACATAGGAATTAAAGTGTATTCGGCAGTATGAATGTTCAGTTGAATGAAAAGATCTGCCTTACAAAGCAAAATGTACCTGTGCGGTTGTTTTGGGACTGACATACAGATATTGGAGATTATGATTGGAGGCTGGTTTAAAAGCCCTAACTAATCATGATTTCTGTAACGTCTCAAGACACAAACCATTAACAACCCACAATTAGAAACAAGAGGATTCAAATGTCTCAACTGTTGTTAGTATAAACCACAACCCAGTGTTATATCTCTCAATACTGTGCGGGGGCTTTCTCAAAATAGAAGAAAAGGATCACTGGAAGCACTACCAAAAATAGAAACATTACATAGTGTCACGTCCTCATCCAGTTTATAAATCAAATTTAGCTGAAAGACCTGTGGATTATCCCCATTGAGAGTTATTAATATATAACCAACTGAGCGAAATGTTGCAACTTTGAGCGTATGCTAAGCATATATGCATATGAGGAATCTATATATATAAAGGAAGAGTCGTCATGGAACGACCGTCCCAAACAGAGAAACCTTACAACGCAGAGACACCAAACTTGCCAACAGAAATAGGCCTCAGACAAGGTACGTTTGTAGCAAAGAAACTTCCCCCCCAAAACCTAAAAGGTCCCCAAAACAACGAGTAAAAAAAACCTACATTTCCCAGCATCCTCCGGGGCTGCCAACGACTCCCCCAGCCTCTACATTCTGACAACATGATTGGCTGCCAATAAGGGCGGATTTGCATAACTCCTGTACTGGCCAGCCAACATGAACATTCCGACCCATAATAAACTGTCAGAGGAGGATAAGGCAAAGGGTTGAGGCACAAACACAAACACCCAATTCATTTCCCACAGAAAATGTACACCCCCTACAAATCACAGACCACGCCCAAAATTGACAGTAAGGCTTCATTAACTTAATTTCCCTGATTAGGCCTCACTTAATGGAATGCTGTTTACGCTCTGAATTGACAGTAAGCCTTCATTAACTTGATTCTCCCGACTACGCCTCAGCTCATTGGACATTGTGTATGGCCTGAATTGACAGTAAGGCTTCATTAACTTGCTGTTCCTGACTAGGCCTCAGCTCATGGGACATTGTGTATGGCCTGAATTTACAGTAACCTACCTTGGCACACAGAGCCCCTATGACCCACGCTACATTCTACTACAGTCAACATTCCACCCACCAGAACAACCCACAACGACACAGCCAGGGCCCCAACAACACCATAACTAACAACAATTCCAACCCTTACATACTCAGACTTTCTCGCATCTCCTAAATAGGGCACAGCAACGCGTGCCGGGTACAGCTAGTTAGCCTATAAAGCAACATATAGTATTCATTGATTAGCAAGAAAATGTTGAGTGGAGAAAAAGAAATAACCTTCCCATTTGCCTGTGTATAAGAAACCAAAGGCAAAAGAAGAAACAGCTCTTCACGTGCTGGTTCATGGTTGTATTTTATTATTTTTTTAAAAAGTTATCCTATTTCAGGAGTCCCTGGTGGCACAGCGGGTTAAACCGCTGAGCTGCTGAACTTTCTGACCGAAAGGTCAGCAGTTAGATTCTGAGGAAAGTGGGCTGACTTCCTGTTGCTAGCCCCAGCTTCTTCCAACCTAGCAGTTCAAAAACATGCAAATGTGAGTAGATCAATAGATACCACTTCAGCGAGAAGGTAACGGCACTCTATGCAGTCGTGACGGCCACATGACCTTGGAGGTGTCTATGGACAATGCCAGCTCTTTGGCTTAAAAATGGAGATGAGCACCAACCCCCAGAGTCAGACATGACTAGACTTAATGTCAAAGGGAAACCTTTACCTTTTTAATTCATAAAAAGCCCAACATGTTTTGGCCCTTACATTACTGATTGGCTATGCATTCAATCTAACAACAGCTAACATTTTGGTGTTGCTGAAAATCTCCCCATATCACTGACACACAATGCAAGACTCATTTCTTCTTTTGTCTATGGGTTCCAATATGTGTTTTCAACTACTGGCCTCTTATTCTGTATATTAGACTTCACTTCCAGCCTGTGTAACCCCCTCCTGTCATGGTTATGTTTGTGTAATTTGGGTAATGGATTAGGATTGCCCAAAACATTAGTTCATGTTGCATTTGATGTATTAACGGATGATGATTGATCTCCTTTCATGCCTCCAGATTAATACTGAGGTATGTAGCACTCAGTGTTGTTTTCATCACCCCCAGTTCGCAAATACCCTTGAGTTGTGTTGTGTGTGTATATATGTGTGTATGCTTTCATGAATCTGTGTCTGTGTGTGCGGTCTCCTGGGGGGGAGAGAGGGGTGTTCATTTATGGTACATGTTCACATTCCCTCATTCGTCATTGTCTCACAGTGATATGGTAAAGATCGTCGAAGTCTCCAATGACGGTGGCCCTCTGGGAATCCATGTAGTGCCTTTCAGTGCCCGAGGCGGAAGGTAATGTATTGTGTATGCTTTAAACTGAATCATCTTCTTTACTTTAGCAACTGATTTTATTTCTTGTGCACCTTGCCCCCTTTTTGGAGAGGGAAAATGTCTCTCTGAAATAAAACAGAATCGTTTCGGCAAAAAATGTCTTGCTGACTCCTAAGCCTTAAGAAATCTTATGTCTGCGTATAACTCCGATGGTCAAGGTGAGAATGACAGAAACTAGTTTCTAATTTATAATAGAAATTATATCCTGTCCTAATGTGAAGCTGAATTGTAAGGGCATGAATTATTTCCATCAGAGTCTCATAAAAGTTTCTTCTCGCCTTTTACCTTGGTCTAATATTAGAAATGTACTTCATGCAGCATTTATCCCTGGCTGCTTAGACCGTAATTTACCAGACTGGCAGCATCCAAAACCACAAAGACACACTCATGTGTGTATTTTTTTCCTCTACTCAAACTTGATAGGGAATGCAATTTATAGTCACAGTGGTGTTAAATAAAGTCAGCCATGTGAAATATAGCATGGCTTTGGGCTCGGCTGTTGAATGTGAGTGTGTCTCATACTGCACTGCATGCAAAACAAGAGATGATCTGAGAGATCAAAGCCATATGATAAAATGAGTATTATAGCTATGATGGCCATTTTCATTGGTAAATTGAGAACTCAAATTCAACATAATCACTTCATTGAGGTGGATTTTTAGTATTTAGTATTTTTGATTGAATGCATTTTGAAAATGAAATCAAATATAAAGGTATTATGGCTCTGTATGATGATTTAAAGCTTTGGTGTATAAAAGAAAAACATGCATACTTCCTCTAAGATGTAAGTAGGACTTGAAGAGTATATGGCAAGGGGAATGGGAAGAGATTTCCTTTATCTCAGCAGAATAATTGCATCCACATTTTCTGCACTCTTCAGTGAGAAAGGGCCAAACATGCATTCTATAAATGTAATCTTAGATTATATATTGAGGGGATATTAAGTTTTGACAAGTCACCTATCCATCAACAATTTCCCTTTAAATAAATTGATTAAAAGCAAATGTCACTGTATATCAAATATATCTTATCAACTGTTTTTCACACTTGATAAATAAGGGAGTTTTCCCCTTCACAGAATGATGAATGTGGTGTAAAAATCATTCATTCTTGGTGTTTTTTGTGAAAAAAGTTGATGGCTGAATAGGTACAACAACATGCGGTATGCCGAAAAAACCTAATAATTTCCTTACAGCATCATTCCCTGAGGACTTGGGAGGTAAGAAAAAGTGCCACTATAAGACTGTTCCTCTTGTGAAAGATCTGGCATTCATTTAGCTACATTTATCACTTATAAGTGGTGGCTGCTGTAGCTGCATGACAACAGCCACTGCCCCAAAGGCAATAAACCCATGATGGGTTACATTTTTGGCTGCTTAGTTATGAAGAAGAGTACAGTGGAGTTTGGCTGAAATGTTGAATTTATTTATCAGAATTTCCAAAATAACAATATCAAACTATTCTAGAGTTTTGAATTCTATGCAAGTAGCTTTGTGCAGCTTCAAATTGTAAATTATCTTGAGACAGTGTATGTTCTTTCTACATTTTTGCAATACATTATTGCTACTAATAATATGGAGCCCCCGGTGGTGCAGCAAGTTGAACTGTTGAGCTGCTGAACTTGTTGATCAAAAGGTCGGCGATTCAAATCCTGGGAGCAAGGTGAGCTCCCATTATTAGCCCCAGCTTCTCCCAACCTAGCAGTTTGAAAACATTAAAATGTGAGTAGAAGAATAAGTACCGCTCTGGTGGGAAGGTAATGGTGCTCCATGCAGTCATGCCGGCCACATGACCTTGGAGGACACGACTAAACTTAATGTCAAAGGGAAACTTTTATCTTTAATTTCCTGCTGCTGCTGCTGCTGCTACTACTACTACTACTACTACTACTAATGGTGCCCCCAGTGAATTAAACCCTTGTGCCAGCAGGACTGAAGACTGACAGGTCGGAGGTTCGAACCCAGGGAGAGCACGAATAAGCTTTCTCTATCAGCTCCAGCTCCCCATGTGGGGACATGAGAGAAGCCTCCCACAAGGATAATAAAACATCATAACACCTGGGCATCCCCTGGGCAATGCCCTTGCAAATGGCCAATTCTCTCACACCAGAAGCAAAGCAACTACTACTACTTCTACTACTACTACTACTACTACTACTACTACTACTACTGGTGCCCCCAGTGGATTAAACCCTCATGCTGGCAGGACTTAAGACTGACAGGTCGGAGGTTCGAACCCGGAGAGAGCACGAATAAGCTTTCTCTATCAGCTCCAGCTCCCCATGTGGGGACATGAGAGAAGCCTCCCACAAGGATAATAAAACATCATAACATCTGGGCATCCCCTGGGCAATGTCCTTGCAAACGGCCAATTCTCTCAGTAGCCAAAGCAACTAGTACTTGTACTACTACTACTACTACTACTACTACTACTAATAATAATAATGTAAATGAAAGAATTGAGGATTTCTAAAAACTTGCCAATTACTACAATCTTTTGATAATTCCAGTTGCAAAGAGGCAAATTGCTTCATTTGCTTCATGTTCCTTTGGGTATGGGGTAATTGGAACCAAAGAACAGTAATCCACCTCAATCCTGACTCCTGTTCTGCTTTTCTGAAAAATTATTTAGGGAATAGGTTCTTTCTTGTGGAGACAAGCTTTTGAATTTCATCATATCTCTTTTTAAAAAGAAAATAGAATATAATCATAGAATTTGAATAGACTGCAATATCTACTCAGTCCAACCCTCTGACACACAATCAAAACAGTGTAATGCTTGGCCCAAAAATTGAGACGTTCTTTTAATACAGAGGAGAAAAATGTTCTAAAGAAATTAACAGAAATACTGGATGTGCTGAAGAGAACTCAAGTTCTGGAAGATCACCATCATTATAAAGCCACAGAGAATCCAATGAGAAAGTAAAAAAAGGAATATTGGTCCATTAAGATTTGCAATACAGTCCCATTCCTGTTAACTCCTATTGTCCACAAAGGGACTTTTTGAGAATATGATGCATCAGGGGAATTTGGTGCCATATTGGTGGCAAAACAGAGGCCTTCTTCTTTTGAATCTCTTGCCATTCATTACATGCCTTTTGATACAGATTGAGACCAGTGATCTACTTCGATTATCCAAATAGGCAGATGTGTTTAAAGAATTTTAAAGTGGTTCTAAATGGTCTTAAGTGTTAAATATGCTTTTTAGGCTTTTAAGAAAACACACCCAGAAGTTCTAAATCTATTCCAAAATAAATATATTTGTACATTATTAGATATAGATGAGAAAGAAATAATTTTAGCTTGCTAAGGGACTCAATATGGTATTGGGAATGCCCCTAAAATGCCTCTTGCTCTTGGGACCTTTTCACAATTACCATTATGGACTGCAAATCCCAGAGAGTTCCACAGTCCGTGTCAAAAGGCTGCACTCTGTGAGGACATTTCCATGGCCTGGAAACTTCGTATAGTTCAAAATGCAGCTGCCAGGCTCTTTACAGGAACCTCTGTGGCATGTCATATAACACCTATCCTGTGTCAGCTGCATTGGTTACCGATCGAATTCCAGATCTCCTACAAGATGTTGGTATTGACTTGTAAGGCCTTGTACGGCCAGGGGCCGACGTACCTTATGGACCGCCTCTCCCCCTATCAACCCCAGTGGTCACCTTGATCTTCCCAAGAGAACCTCCTCCATGAACCGGGCCCTAGAGAAATCCACCTGGCCTCCCTGTGGGAGTGGAGCGACTGTTGCCTACCCTTGACTTCTTGTTCCATCTGCCATCATGAAAAGCCTAGGTGTCAATTTGGACCCCTTGCTGACGATGGAGGCCCAGGTCTCCGCTGTCAGCAAACAGGCATTTTTCCATCAACAGATCGTAATCGACAGTATCAAATGCTGCAGTGAGATCAAGAAGGCCTAGCAGCGCTGATCTGCCTTGGTCGAGCTGGCAACGGAGCTGGTCTGTGATGGCAACCAGAACAGTCTCGTTCCCATGTCCATAACGGAAACCGGACTGGAAGGGGTCTAAACTGGCTGTGTCGTCCAAGAATTGCTGGAGCTGCCCTGCTACCGCCCACTCAATTATCTTGCCCAGAAATGAAAGATTCGAGACTGGGTGGTAATTGGCATGAACCGAGCAGTCTAAACTCGGCTTCTTCAGCAGGAGGCGGACTACTGCCTTTTTAAGCCCATCTGGGAAAACTCCTTGTTATTTCAGGTTCAGGGCTTGCAACATAATGAGTCCTTAACCTGAAATATAAAATAGCATCTCATTATGATAGCTGGGATCTAAATATTTTGGTAAATGCACATGCCAACATTTAATTCCCTGCCTTTATTTGTTTACTCCTTATCACTGGCAGGGATAGTAAGATGAAGTAGAGTTTTGTGAAGTAAGAAAAAGCAGTTTCGGTCAGAATTGTTTGGATTTTCAACAGGACTGGAACTTTAAAATAAAACTTACCTAGTAGGTTACTAGATATGCAGTGTTCTCAAAATTGTGCTTTTACAAAAAAATAGAAGACACCATTTGTGCAAATGATGTCTTCATTTCAGTTATGGACAGAGCATTTTATTATGTTGTTTTGATGGAGTAGCAGTTCAGATTTTTTTAGACAGCTTGGCCTTGACCCTTGTATTGAATTGTATTTGCAGTCTCTGCCATCTTTGCTATGTTGTTGTCATCAGTGGAGCTTATGTTCTGCAGATTATGGCACTATAACAGCCACATAAATCATGTCAGGATATTGTACTGAGGAAAAATAATAATAACCTATTTTACTCTGAAGGAACATTGTAATCCCCCCGAAGAGCAAACAGATTGGCCTGAGCACACTTCCCAATGGTTTGTTGTTGTTACTGCCATCATCGACTTTGATTTAAGGTGATCCTATAGATGACAGTCCTCTAAGTCTCACAGCTATAAAACAATCAATTGTCTGCTCAGGTCTTGCAAACTCAGGGCTATGATTTCCTTGGTTGAATCTATCCATTTCAAACGTGGCCCTAGACTTTTCTTACCACCTAATCAAGCATTATTCTCTTTTCTAGTGAGTCATTTTCTCTCATGATATATTCAAAGTACAACAGTCTCTGTATAGTCATCTTGCTTTCTAGGGAAATTTCAGGTTTGATTTGCTCTAGGACATTACTTGGGTTTTTTTCCCTCGCTGTCCATAATATCCATGAAACTCTTCTCCAGCACCACATTTCAAATTGATACTGTCCTTATCAGTTCTATTCACTGTCTAGTTTTCACAACCGCAAAAACGCATAATGGCATGGACACTCCTAGTATTCAGTAATATATTTTGTACACTTCAGGATTTTGTCTAGTTCCTTCATTGTCTCATCCTTTTCTGATTTCTTGACTGCAGTTTCAGTTCTGATTAATAACTGAGCTACGGTATGGAAAATCTTGATCTACAGTTGATCCTTGGTTTCAATTGGCTTTCATCTCAAAAACCTCCCATATATACCAAAATCTGTGGATGCTCATCCCATTATATACAGTATCATAGTAAAATGATGTCCCTTATGTAAAATGGCAAAAGTTCAATTTTTGGATTAAATTTTTTTTCAGGCCATGGGTGATTGAATATGTGGATGCAGAATCTATAGATATGGAAGGCTAGCTATATTTCTGCTTTCACCATCTACTTATGTAAATCACCTGTGGACATTATTTTTGTTTTTTTAGTGTTCAATTGTAAACCTTCCATTGCACATTCTCCAGTAATCATCCGAAGTCTTTGCTATTTTCTGATAGTAGTATGTTATCATCTGCATATCTTAAATTGTTGATGTTGCTTCCTCCAATTTTTGCACTTCCTTCTTACAAGTCTCACCCTGTTTTACATATGCAGAGTTCAGCACTCCATTTCCCTTTATTCTGTCCTAAGAGTATCCTTTTGTCCTGGGTACTGGTTGCACCTCAGGAACACATTCATTTATTTAAGACCGATCCATAATATCTCTCCCTCCTCCCTCCTCCCTCCCCCTCTCATATAGACACACACACACACACACACCATGGTACATTATTGTTCTTAGTTTTTATGCAATATTTCTAAAGAAGATCCTTTCTAGAAGTGGCAAAGGGTAATAGAGCCTCAAATGTTATTGGGGGTAGATACAAAGAACCCATTAATAATCTTTCTGTGTCTGTCTCCTCCTCCCTCTTTTCCAGTACACACAGTAGAGGAGGAAGTGTTCCATATTATCCTTGCCCTGCTTAGTGAAACAAATTGTTGATGACCACCCCAACACTATTAATCACTGCATTTTTCACAGAGCAGTTCAAGGTATTCAGAGTGAAGGACACTGCATGTCATCTATCAATCATGTCACAGCGCTAGATATTTTAAAACAAATACCTTACTAAGTGAGTGTTTGTATCCTCTACAATGAGCAGGGGTTAGTCTGACATACTATTAGTCCTTGGATTTGAAGGACTGCTTACCAGTACCAGAATTATTATAATATTCATTTTTATTTCCTTGACAATGTAGCAGCTATTGGCCTTATCCACAGAGCTTGGAACATTAGCATATGAGGGTATAACTCAGCTTGTTGCAGCCAATATGATCAAGGGATTTTAGGTTCTGCAGTTCAAAAGGTTTCCAAGTTTTGAGGATGAGGATAATGGCTGCTCCTGTTAAAACAAACAGTTGTCCACTCAAGAACAATCAATAACAACAGCAAAAACATTATGACATCAATGACATATCCTTATGTGTTATCCATTTGGACATAGTAGTAAGTGAAAAAGTTGGATTCTTCCACAGAGAAGTTTATGATATGGGTGCCATTAACTACTTTTTGGATTAAAAACGGTGTCTTGGATTCTGTTAATAATAGGGTGTTTCCTTCTCACAGGGTTGCCAGAAGTTAAAGCTGACTTGATTGCAATTACTAACAACAAAATTCTCACATTGTAGTATCTTGAAATTTATTTATTTATTTATTTGCCACATTTCTATACCGCCCCTCTCATCCCGAAGGCGACTCGAGGTGGTTTACACAAGGCAATCTCTGCCCTCCAATCAAAACACGACCGGAACAATCAAAACAATAACCATAGCAATTAAAAACATACAATTATAGTTCTCAGTGTCACGTTGAAATCACTTTCTGTCACATCGTCGTCATTCCATAGATATAAATAAACTGTTATATTTCATCAGCAAATGCCTGCTCAAACAGCCAGGTCTTGACTTTCTTACAAAATGTCAGGAGGGAGGGGGCTGATCTGATGTCACTAGGGAGGATGTTCCAAAGCCGAGGAGCCACCACTGAAAAGGCCCGGTCTCTCGTCCCCGCCAATCGCACCTGCAAAGAAGGCGGGACCGAGAGCAGGGCCTCTCCAGATGATCTTAAACAATTTGAATTACATAACTGCTCCATTCTTAATCTAAACAGTAGTCTAATTTTGCAGTGTTCCAGAATAGACACAATGTGAAAGAATAGACCTTGAAAGCATTTCCAAGAATGTGGGAAGTAACTTTTTCCCTTTCTCATTTCTGCATCCACTAACATTTTATATCCTTTTCTACTTCTGTTACTTCTTTCTACAGAACATTGTCATATTTCATCCATATTAGTGGCCAGTGACGTGTTTTTCCCCCACAAGCTGCCAGAAGGCAAGCATATATTCATCACTTTGCCTGGGCCAGCTGAGATAATTCCCTAAAGGGAGAAATTTATCTAGATGAAACCTAAATAGCAACACAGCAGCTTGTGTGGCCACAGCAGCTTGTGTGGCAATGGTCTAGCAGTAAGGCCAAGCAAAAACGGGAGAGAGAAAATGTAGGCTATTAGGACATGAAAAATAGTTCACAAATGTTGAGGCACATTCAAAACCCTCTACTTGTCCACCTACTTGATGAGGAAGAAGGGGAGTTTGAGCAAGTTAGTTTTTTTTAAGTCCCTGAATCCCTCAGTTAGCATGGCTTGAATGGTGGATCTTGGAAGATACTATGCAAATATGTATATCTTACTTGTAAAGGGTTTTTTAAAAGCCAGTCCTCAGATCCTTGTGCATAATCAGCTAGCTTGCTTTCTATAAACACGCAAATTATAGCCCTGAAGAACCTGCCAATAGTAATCTCTCTCAGAGTAACTTATTGGTGTAGATGGAATATGATTTTCATTATGCCCCAAATACTATAAATTCTTGTTCTTTTGCAAATCCAATGATGCTCCCCTACATTAACAGAGATTGGTGTCCCTTTCCTGCCTCCAAAAAGGGTGGTAGTAGGCATGGGTGACCTCAAAAGTCAAGTCACCTGGCCTGCAAAGAAAATGGTCAGCCTTCCTTCTTCCCAACTCCATGCCAGTTTATGGCAGATTCTCTGGATCTTCAGTTTGAGTAAGCTTTGCTGTGACTCCCTGTTTTAACTACACCTAATGGCTATGAGTGGGTCCTTTGAGGATGCCAAGGCACAGAGTTGGGTATAAATTTGCCCTGTTTTACATACTCGTCTGACTGCTGGAAGAGTTAAAGATAAATAAATAGAGGAGTGATTGCAGCATGTGTCTACTTCACTAGAGAAGAATAAGGCCTTCTCTGGTCACAGCCACAGAAATATTGACCAATTCCTAGATGGAGCGGACCCATTGAGCCAACCGCTGAATGGCAAGCCAGCACTTATATATGTACAGTAAGTCTCATTGATTCAACATGTCTACTGCAGTTGGACTAGTAGATAATGGATAGAACCTATTTCTGAATAGTCTGAGATCCAGAAAGAGGCAGCATTGTACATAGAAGTCCTACTGTATGGGTAAAAAGAAGCTGCTATGATCAAAATAAATCTATGGAAGTTCTGAAAGCTTTGGCAGAGCTTGGTAAGAGACCTGGGCTTAGAATAATCATGTAGTTCTTATGAATAAAAAGAATTGAGCTATACAAGAGTGAGAAACCGTGAAAGCAGCCTTGGAATAGTTTCCTTGATGGGTGTCTGTAGAAGTATGTGCATACATCAGAGTGGCCATGGCCAGTCTTAACAGCTTCTGGCACCAGTTCAGGGCTCAAGATGTTCAGGTGCCCCAAGTCCATTTGCGAAAAAGCAGAAATATTGTACACATCTGTGGGGGGAAATTTCATTTAAAAATGGAATGTTTATTTCTCTTAGCATATGTGCACATTTGTGTTCATAACTAGTACAATCAGGATATCGGATTTGTTACAGTGCCGAAATGCTTTATAAAATGCAAGCTTTCATAATATTCATAAATATGTTGGGAGATATAAATGGAGCTGGAGCTTAGCTTATGGCAGGATATATTATCATATACTGTCAGGGGAGGGTGGGAGGAGGGAACAAATTTGAGAAGCACAGTGTTCTTAGGAAAGTTGTCATGGAATCATTAATTATCCTGACATATTAGGAATTGCATTTTGACAGACTGACACAGCATAGACTTATAGATGGCTCATTAGGGGATTTTGGTTGTAGCATAATCGAGTGGCTCTTTGAGATTCTGAAATGGCACACAGAAGATGTCTAATCACAGGGTAAGATCATAAATTGAGAGCTGTGGAGGCTGATGCCTCGACTCATGCAAATAGACTTGAGAAGCATAATCAGACAACCTCTGCCTAAAGTGAAGTTGCAGTGGGGGCTAGCCTTGAAACTCAGCTGCAACTCCCTAGCTTATTTCAACTGAACTCAGCGTACAAATGACTTTATTAGTTTGGGTGAGAAGAGTCACTGTCAGGCTAACAATTCTCAATTCTCATGGATTTTACTCTTCCGTTTTGCTTCCTTCCCCATCATATGGTTTTATTTTTATATCCAGCATGCAACAGAGCAGCTTTCAAAAGCCAAAGCTTACAAATCTTCTAGAAATTGCTCTACCATTTTCATCTTTGTATGTTTTTAACCCCTTGTTTTCAAAGCTAGATGTTATTCGTTTTCTTTGCCCAGTGTCTGCTATGAAAGAACTGCAAGGGGTAGCATTCTCATAACTATAAATGGTGAAGCATTATTGAGCTTTTAATGTAGGTTGGTCCAACACTTTGTTCAGTAAATTTTGTGCATTTTTGCAGTCATTCATTACAGACAATCCCCATGATACACACATCTGACTAACAAATGACTCATAGTTAAGAACAGGGGTTAGACAAAAGGAAGTGAGAGAAATCTACCCCTCACAAGGGTACTCCTGAAAGAATTATCATGGGGAAAAGGTGTCTCCACTGAAGCCTTATCTCCAATTCTTGTTTCCACAACAAGCAACCCCCCAATCCAATTATCACAAGGACAGAAAGTGGAGGTGAAATCTTCTGAACAGGGACACAGACAGCAAAACAAACGCCACAGGGGTGTTAACCATTCCCTATGCTATCCAGTGTGTGTAAAGGTAAAGGTAAAGGTTTCCTCTGATAAGTCTAGTCATGTCCCACTCTTTGGGGGGGGGTGCACATCTCCATTTCTAAGTCTAAGAGCTGGTGTTGTCTGTAGATGCCTCCAAGATCATGTGGCCATCATGACTGCATGAATTGCTGTGATCTTACAGCAGAATGGTACTTATTGAACTACTCACATTTGCATGTTTGTGAACTGCTAGGTTGGCAGAAGCTCACCCCGGATTTGAACTGCCAACCTTTCAGTCAGCAAGTTCAGTAGCTCAGCGGTTTAACCCATTGTGTCACCAAGGTGTGTATGTGCGCACGCATATGCATCTTTTGGATACCATCGGGAAGGGTTAACTCCCATGTGGTGTTTATTTTTATCTATTGGACTTACAAAATGTCCCTGTTCCGACTCATATAAAGAACAAATACAACCTATTGTGTTCGTAACTTGGAGGCTGCTTAATACAATCAGCCCCCAAGTTATGTTAGGAATTGATAAGGCTTGATTCTAGATGCTGAGGCCAATGGAAAATTAACATTACAAATACCTTTATTGGAATAGTGCTCATTTTTGTGGTAAAGAAAGATTTAAGATTTGGAAGAGGTGCTGCCTCCCTCCCAAACAGAAGAATCCCATATTGTTGACTGTTACTCTTAAGGACACCAGTTGTCCTTAGAGCTTTTAGGCTTCAATAGTGTTTGATATTAAAACAAACAGATTAAATTATTTGCTAAATGACTGTGCTTGTTCTTAGTGGAAAGTAGAGAAAACCTGTGAATCCCTGTAAAAACAATGCCTACCTTTTATTCTTGATGCTTTTACAGCATGTGTTTGCAATAGCCAGATTTTTTTGTAATGCTTGCATGGCACTGATCCTTTAGCTCAAGATAGCTCACAGTTTTAATTTAAAATTGTATAAGCAATGCTGAATGATGAACCAGTGGTTTCAGTATATAATCCCAGTTATGCCTGCTTGAACTACATATATGGGAAAGTTCCATCCCAATTTACTGTCTAAAGGTTCTTAAAAAGAACACTGACCATCACATGTTTTGGTGCCTCAAATCTTGGCCCTGTTTTTGATTATATTTTACCGGCTGCTTCCAAAATAAAAAATAAAAGCTTTATTTATATCCCTCCACCATCTCCCCAAAGGGGACTCGAGGCAGCTAACATGAGGCCAGACCCAAAATTACAATACAGCAAAATAAAATACAGACAAGCAAATAATAACATCAAAAATAAAATACATGAAATAACAGGATATAAAATAAAATAAACCAATGCAAAATAACATGATGGAGAATAAAAGCACAGTGGGTGAGCCAAATGCACAGGATAGAATTGATAAAACCCTGGGTGAGATAAGTAAATGAAGTAGTGACCCCAGTTTTACCCCATCAGCTCTATATATGACATCTACCAGTTGTCATGTACTCATTCATAGAAAATCATGATGACCACATCTAAGAAACCAGAACTGATGCAGTCTATCAAATGCAGTTTTCTGAATCAGTACCCCAAATAACCTCTAGGAACAGGCCTTAAAATGTTGGCGTCTTGGTCTTTTATTTAAGCATTTCACTGGGGAGGAGGACTATGTCATACTATAGTTATTGAGGGATCACAGTTATCCTCAGCTCTAGTCAATTTAACCAATTATGTTATGACCATAGCACAACAGTCTTTGGAAGCTCATGTGTCATCCTTTCTTTACAATCTTTTCTTACAAGAAAGTTCCTAGCTAAAATTCTTCAATAAATTTGGAGTTGGGGCAGAACAGACCCCCTTCCTTTGTTTTGAGTTTGTCGTCTCTCTTCCTCTTTTGAAATTCTCCATTCACTGTGATCTAGTTACACAGTGCATAATGTATCCACATGGCCAAGTGTGCAGGTACATAGAGATGGGAAAGTGTAGAAATAATAGTAACAACAACAACGTAGGAAATACTGAGCTGTCAGCTATTTGGATGTCATGGTTGACCTCCTGCCTTCAAGCCACAGACTTGTAGATGCCCACTTCCACTATTTTAAATCATGTTGATAGATTTAGTAATGCCCTTTAGCTTGTGTGTTTACATTGTAATTGAGAGCCACAATATAGCCCTTACCAATACACACACATCACACTGTTTAGTTGCTTATGATAACTGTCTTAAACAACCATGTTAACTGCTGTGCATCTTTCAAAACAGCAACGTCCTAAATAAGAACACCTACTGATTGTCTCAACCTCATTGATTTCACTTCACTCACCTCATGAGGACTTTGAAATTAAAGTTGATGATTATAAATAAAATACTGCTGTTCATTTAAATAGTGAAAGAAGTAAATAAAATACTGTGAATGATAGGAAAATGGGTTAGAAACTGTGGGTTTGTACACATGTGTGATAAAAATATGAATATAGCTGTATGAAACTCAGTCCTGAATGAATAATGCTTATTCGTTTATTCAACTCTCTATGTCCATATATTTCTTAATTTTAGAGAAAATATTTGAAAGGATTTGATGATTTGATTCTGAACCAATATATTAAGAACATAGGAAAAGCTCTTGTATTGAGTAACTAGTTGGTCCATCAATCTGTTTTGCCAACAGCAGTGAAATCTTGGCTGCCTATATTGGTGGTGTGATTAATCTTTTTTGAGCTTTAGTCTGAACTTTAAGGAACCTATTCAAAGTCCTAAACATGTTTTCAGACAGGATGAAGAACCTCGAGTAGCTCCTTTAACATTCCACTCTTTTCACATAGAAGGTGCCAGTTGCCTCTGATATTTTCCATAAAGGAAGCAACATCTCCTTAATAAATCTTGTAAACCCTTGTGATTATATAGTTTGCCATACTGGCTTAATAGACATCTTTGGGAAGAGCAGAAATAGGGCATAACTGCATTAGCCCTCTCTCACTTTTCATCCTAAGCATCTGGTGTTCATGCTGCCCCTATATCTGTAGCTTTCTTACAGACACATTAAATGTATCTCCCATGACTTTATTCATACGATATCATGAGGAATCCTAAAATATGTAAGGAGTTCCACATTGCAGGGGAAAAATGGATTTTTATCCCAATAGTTGTGAGCAAGCTGTGTTTCAAGAAATATTGGACTGTTTATTGAGCTGTCCTAGGGCTCTTATCTCACACAATTATGCCACTTTGATTCCATTTTTCATCCTTTTGAATCTTGGGGTTGGGGAGACATTCATGCTGTCTGACTGAGATTTCTAGATAGTTCACAGCACTGTAAATCCCAGGATTTTATAGAATGTTGCCATAGCAATTAAATAGTAATTGTAGTGCTGTAATTATGTAGTATGAAAGTTGTTGTTTATTTGTTCAGTCACTTCCGACTCTTCGTGACCTCATGGACCAGCCCACGCCAGAGCTCCCTGTCAGCCGTCACCTCCCTAAGGTCCTTCAGGGTCAAGCCAGTCACTTTGAGGCTACCATCCATCCTTCTTGCCCTTGGTTGTCCCCTCTTCCTTTTTCCTTCCATCTTCCCCAGCATCATTGTCTTCTCTAAGTATGAAAGAGCCATCCCTAATCTTCAAGATGCAGTTTGAAGACCATTTACTTATACAGTTGCTATTCCAGATTCATGGATTTTGCATCAACTGATTCAACTGCCCATAGTTTAAAAATACTACCTTCCTCCTCAAAATTTTCCAAAAGGCATTTACCATTTTTATATAAATATATATGCGCCACTATATATAATGAGACATGAGAATGCAAGGATTTTGGTATCTAAGGAGGTCTTGGAACCAAACCCAGTGGAGAACAAGGGGTCAGTATATTTTCAGGGTTGACCCACACTTTTAGGTGGAATCAAATGGCTACCACAGCTGCTTGGGGTGACTTAAGAGAACAAGAAAAAAACTTGCTGTTTTAATGGTTTATTATTTTATCTTCCTTGTAGAGAAAAGAAGCTTCTGGAATGATTCCTTTTCTTCCTCTTCACCCCTTCTTTTTCTTTGTACCTTAAGTGCCAAAATAATTTGTTTAGCCTTAAATTGAAGGAAGAGGGCACCATTATCTGTGTTTCTCCAGGCAGCAAAATGTCTTAGGTCAGCCCCACATTTTAATACATAAACAAGTTAATTTTAATCAGTGCTGAAATGAATTGTTATGATCCAGTCAAAAACTGTGCTAATGTAATGAATTTAAGCAAAAGCTTTGGCTATTTTTAAAACTAGATGGAGGTGCTGGCCTTTTCTTTAATTACTATGATAATATTAATGGGTTTAATGAATAAAGAATTGTTTAGGGTTTTTTTGTATCAGTTTAAACCATTTCAGAAATTTAGTGATTGCACAAGCTTGTTCACATCCTGAGGCAACAGGTCATTTCTAACTCTTCATTCTTATGATAGACCTGTGGTTTGAAAAATTACATTTGTGATAGGCTGTTAATATTTCATCATCGCTTCTCCAAGATAGCTTGATGTTTAATAATTAGCATGTTAATTTTATCCTGGTGCAACGATGGCCAATACTTTCCATTTTAAAGGAAGCTATATTCTGAATGTTCTAATAATCATGCAGAATGCATCCTACTTCCAATACGTGTCTCATCTCAAACCTGACTACATAAGCTCTTAAACAAGCTGAAGTCTTATTAATCCTGTCATGGAGTAACAATGTACAATAAAAAGAAATAATATGCACGTCAAAACTGCAATTACTCTCATTAAAGAAAACCCACAAGTTAAATTAATATAGGAGAGCTCAGTTCAAATGCAGCATCTGCTATTCACCAATATTGTTTTGTGTGTCCTGTCTAGAGCTGTGTGGCATAAACATGCACAGCTTAAGAAATGTAATTATCACACAGCTAAAGGCCAACTTCAGGTGGACTCCCCATACAGCCCATAGAGATATTGTGTTGAAAGAGAGTGATTGGGTCCTAAAGTGGATGCTCCAGCTTTTGGAGGTCTCAACAGATGACAGCCTTCAGCTAAAAATAATTGAAAGTCTGCTTGGTTTGGTCTTTTAAAAAATATAACTAGTGGCCAGAGACTTGAGGAACAGTGCAAAGTTCTTACCAGTGCAATTCTCTTCTAAGTAAAATATTTATGTCAGTTTTTCCCCATGGAAAGGGAAGAACGTATAGGGAATGACTTGTATATAATATCTATTACATCAGTTTCTGACCCCTTTACTCGCATTTTCATATGTATGAATCCATAAATATATGATTTTCAATTTAAATTCTCAATAAAGGATAAAGTGTTTTAAAAGCATATTGAAATAAATCATTAAGATAATCTGATTTTGGAAGCCAAGCAGAGATACTGGTGGTCTCCCATCCAAGTACAGGGTGGTATTTGGATGACAAACTACCAGTGAATACCAGAAGCTGCAGGCTGTATTTCCAAGGAAGGAACTGGCAATCCCAGTGTGCCTAAGAAAATTCTGTTTAATTCAAGGGGTCACCATAAGTCAACAGGCAACTTGAAGGCACACACCACACGGTAAACACAGTTTTGGCAGAAATGACACAAATTCTTCTCATTTAACTTGACTGTGATGGACTGATGTGGGTTGCATTCCTCCAATTTAAAGGCATTCTTAGCCTACCATGGGATTAATGGCATTATCATTATCCTTATTCCTGCTTGGGTATAATTCATAGCATAGGAAACCACGTCATGCTAGGTCAGACTGTTTGTCTATCTCATATAATATTCCCTACTCTGTTGCATCTTTTTAGGGTTTCTGGGAGAAGTATTTTACATTTAGCTAATTACTTTTTAAAGTAAGAATGTGAGGGATTGAAGTGGCGTGGAAATCATATACTCTGACACACATCTAGAGCTCCTCTATAGGACTGTATTGAGCACTTTGAAAACTGAGTTACTTCACCCATTGGCCCTGCCTGCTTCTCATCAGTGTTGTACCTTTTCTTCTTGCAGTCCTCCCCTCCCCTTTGCCTGTTCCTGTCTCTTTTTCTTGGTCTTGCTTTATTCCTCTGTTGGATTGCTTCGTTAATGACATGGCCCACCCTTAACATCACTTCTCTGCTTCAGAGACACCCTGGTGATTGACCTCAGCTCACCCTACTCTTGCTGCTACTGTTCATCACTGCATACGGTAGCTTCTTCATCACAGTCTTTCCAAACCTGCCTATCTCCAAATCTCTTAGTTTGCAAGATCAGAATGCTGGTTCATGTGTTTCTTGAAAATGCATTTAGCTACTTTAAATGCATATGGCTGTTATGCATGAATATTTTAATATTTAATATTTGGAGAAAGGGCAAAAGTAGACAAACATACACTGGTGGAGAATCTGGTGGAATGAGCAAGACTTCAAAGTTGGTAAATTTATGATTTTTTAAAGTAATAGTTATACAGGTCCTTCTCAAAAAATTAGCATATAGTGCTAAAGTTCATTATTTTTCCATAATGTAATGATAAAAATTAAACTTTCATTTATTTTCGATTCATTGCACACCAACTGAAATATTTCAGGTCTTTTTTTGTTTTAATACTGATGATTTTGGCATACATATCTCAAAAATTAGAATATTCCATCCGACCAAATATGCTAATTTTTTGAGACAGTATTTTTGGGTTTTCAGGAGCTGTATGCCAAAATCATCAGTACAGAACAAAAAAAGACCTGAAATATTTCAGTTGGTGTGCAATATATGAAAGTTTAATTTGTATCATTACATTATGGAAAACAATGAACTTTAGCACTATATGCTAATTTTTTGAGAAGGACCTGTATGTTGCTTTACCCTTGTGTAATTTTGACAGCAGAGAGACTTAGTCTTGATGGCATGAAATAAAACTGGAAAGTTTGAAGATGCTCTGAGACTGTAGTTGTATGCATATTTTTGCATCTGCAGCCTAAGTGTTCACTAGGCATGAGAAAAAAGTTATGAAAATCAAAAGAATTCGTAAGTGATTCGTATGTAATGGGACTTTCAAGTTTTTACGGATCGCAAGGCCAATCCCGGAAGTGGACTTTCTTTTTCGAACCCCTGGGTCCAAAATTTCGTTAGAATTCTAAATATTTCGGAATGCTCCCTATTACCCCCTCCAAAATCCAAAATCCCAGACATTACTCACAGTCAGATGGGGCCTTTCCATGCTCGAGGCCTACTTTAACTGAAAGGCCTTGCCTCCAGGAAGAGAAAAACCAGCCGGAACCATAGAGAGATCGAAACCGGAAGTCCTAGCGCGGCTGGAGGACTCATCAAAAAAGCACTTTAAACTGCAGGGAAAGGGGCCTGGATAGCAGGGCAGGTGAGAAGGACATGAGGCAGGCTGAAACAATGGGAGAAGGGGTTGAAAACAGCCCGGAGAGGAGCAGGAAAAGTGCAGATTCAAGGAAAAGCCATAGAGTTCAAACCTCCTAGAGATCTATGGCAAAATGAATGGGGAGAAAGCTGCAGTGAAAAGAGCTCTGGAGAAGGTAGGCTAATTTCCTGGAAGAAGGCAACTATTTTATAATAATAATATTTATCCCTTCTAATTTCCTGGAAGAAGGGCCCAGGGATTAAAATAATTATTTAATTCTAATTTGATTAAAATAATAAATAATATAATAATATTTACCCCTTCTAATTTCCTGGAAGAAGGGCCCAGGGCATTATTTAATTCTGATTAAAATAATAAATAATATAATAATATTTACCCCTTCTAATTTCCTGGAAGAAGGGCCCAGGGCATTATTTAATTCTGATTAAAATAATAAATAATATAATAATATTTACCCCTTCTAATATCCTGGAAGAAGGGCCCTACTTGTTATTGATGCCACTGGGATCAATGTAAATGTGAGTAGATCAATAGGTACTGCTCTGGTGGGAAATAACAGCAATCTGTGCAGTCATGCCAAGCCATATGACTTTAAGGTGTCTAAGAGCAACAACAGCTCTCAAAATCAATGGGAGATGCACAGCGAAGTAATAATAATACTAAAATAATTATAGAAACAACTTGGGCCTGACATAATTATAATAATATGTTTGCTTGTTCTTGAGGGCACTAGAGTGCTTGTGGCCTTACATAATTGAT
Organism: Anolis apletophallus; assembly: GCA_030556195.1. Classification (NCBI taxonomy): domain Eukaryota; kingdom Metazoa; phylum Chordata; class Lepidosauria; order Squamata; family Anolidae; genus Anolis; species Anolis apletophallus. The sequence goes on from JARBWK010000008.1 coordinate 24,698,888, forward strand.
AACAGACATGGATTGAAATACTGTAAAATTGACAGGGCTCTAACTACAAACATAAGAGCATGTTCTAGTTTACCAAGAGCACGTTCCTCATACCCTCCAGGTCACTATCACCCTTACTACATTCTTACTATTAGAATTTATTATTTAATTCTAATAAATGCTCTGGAGAAGCAAGCCTTGACTATTTTATGTAATAATAATAATACTAATAATAATAATATATTAATGCTTTATATCTCCCTGCAAGGAAACCAAGGAAATGTTGCCCCTTGTTTTGCCTGTGCTTAAAACAGTGTCAGTCCTGTTTCCCTGCTTTTCAGACTTTAGAACCAATTTAGAATTTTGTTAGTAGTTACGTTACATTTTAGAACTTTTTGGAATTTTTTTTGTAAGTCTTTCTATTACTAATAAAAAAATCCCCCCCCCCCCATTTGATTTTAGAATCACGATTTTTGGGTTCTAATCCATGCCTAGTGTTCACATATTAATGCTGACATCACCACAAACTTTGTTAACCTCATTGTATAAATAAAATGAATTCAGCCACATATGTTAACATTCTCATTCTATATTTAAAGTATAACCCGTGATAAAACTAGAAATAATCAGCTCATGTTTTATTGATATCTAAAATTACTTTAGTTAACATACGCCTTTGCTTTGAAGATACAGACGACCCACAACTGCCACCCAGCCACATGAAAATGATTGTAATCATTGGTGACAGAATAAATGCCAAATGTATAATAAGAACATTACATGGGACAAGCCAAGGTCTGACTTGGCCACTGTTTATGTGTGCTAGCATGAGAGTCAGATCAAAATTTAGTTTGGATTTACATAATAGAGACAGAAATCAACACAATCAAACTAAATATGACTATACACTACAAACTTGAAATAAGACTTCAAAACAAAACATAAAAAATAGTGCAGATTAACAGTAAGGTGGGCTGGAATCCTGTTGGGGGAGGTATGACTCTCTAACATGGCTATGCAGTGGCTCCTTGCATTATTTTTTCCAATCCCAATTTGTCAGAAAGCAATGGCATTTGTTGACAAGGTTCTATTCTTCTGTTATTCAGGAAGCAGCTGACTGATGTTTCCACTGCCTCTTATGAGAGATCGTTTTCACACCAGGCAAAAGCAGGCCTTCTATTGCAATTCTCCTTGCTTTGGGGATTGTTTGCATAAGGGTGGAAGCATCAACCAGTTGTTTCCCAGGTGACCAGTGAATTGGACCCCATTGATTGCAAAGACTTCTTCTCATCAGTGGAGATTGGTGAACTTTCATAGACCCTACATGTCCCCTTAATTAGAGAATACATAGAGATCATGGCTACCAAGTAGTTATGAATGCATTAGTTTGTAACTCCCCAGCAAGATTACAGCCATTAGTTTGTAGAATGCAGAAGCAAATTTCTTCCAGAGCAATAGACTCCCCACCCTAAACGTCAGACTTAGGATCACCCTAAGTCTGAAACGAAGGCACACAACAACAGCAAATTTCTTCCAGAGCAATAGACTCTATCCTTGATTGCAGACGTCAATCTGGAAGCAAATGTTCATCTTTTCTGCTTCCCCCTCATTGCTCACCCTCTTTATTCCTTCTTTATTCATTACTAGCTTGGGGACCCGGCGGTGCCCGGGTGATTTGAGAAGTGCAGCAGGATATAGAGTGGGTCATGGGGGCTCTGTGTGCCAAGTTTGGCTTTGATCCATCATTATTGGGAGTTGCAGTGGTATCATGAAATTACTGAAGGTAGTGCAAGTCCCATCATCTCTGGTCCACCCTCCCCCAAAGTGTAGTAGGATGTAGATTGGGTCATGGGGGCTCTGTGTGCTAAGTTTGGTCTGTATTGGTGAATGGATGAGGGTTGCATTGTTTTTAGGAAGTGAGTGAAGGTACTTCAAGTCCCATCATCCGTGGTCCGTCTCACACAAAACTGCACCAGGATGTAGAGTGGGTCATGAGGGCTCTGTGTGACAGGTTTGGTGTTGGTCAGTCATTGGATTAGGTTTGTAGCAGTCTTGGAAAGTGAGTGAAGGTACTGCAAGTCCCATCATCCATGTTCTGCCCCCCTCCAAACTTCAGTAGGATGTAGAGTGGGTCACTGGGGCTCTGTGTGCCAAGTGTGGCCTTTATCGGTGTTTGTTGGGGGCCGCAGTGGTCTGTGGGAACAGAGGGGTGTGAAAATACTACAAATTCCATCATCTATTGTCAGTCCTCCCCCGAACCTTACCAGGACGTGAAGGCAGTCATGGGGGTTATGTGTGCCAAGTTTGGTCTCAATCAGTAATTGGATGAGGGTCGCAGCGGACTTGGGAAGTGAGTAGAGGTACTTCAAGTCCCATCATCCATGTTCCCCCTCCTCCAAACTGCACCAGGATGTAAAGTGGGTCATGAGGGCTCTGTGTGGCAGGTTTGGTGCTGATCAGTCATAGGATTAGGTTTGTAGCAGTCTTGGAAAGTGAGGGAAGGTACTGCAAGTCCCATCATCCATGTTCTGCCCCCCTCCAAACTTCAGTAGGATGTAGAGTGGGTCACTGGGGCTCTGTGTGCCAAGTGTGGTCTTTATCAGTGTTTGTTGGGGGCCACAGTGGTCTGTGGGAACAGAGGGGTGTGAAAGTACTACAAATCCCATCGTCCATTGTCAGTACTTTCCCAAACCTCACCAGGATGTGAAGGCAGTCATGGGGGTTATGTTTGCCAAGTTTGATCTCGATCAGTGATTGGATGAGGGTTGCAGTGGACTTGGGAAGTGAGTAGAGGTACTTCGAGTCCCATCATCCATGGTCCACCCTCCTCCGAACTGCACCAGGACGTAGAGTGGGTCATGGGGGCTGTGTGTGCTAAGTGTGGTCTGTATTGGTCCTTTTTGGTGGCCTCAGTGGTCTGTGGGAACCAAAGTGTTAGAAAGTACTACAAATCCCATAATCCGTGGGTCATGTCCCCAGAACCGCACCAGGACGTAAAGGGGGTTAGGGGGGTTATGTGTACCAAGTTTGGTGCAGGTCCATCACCCGCACTGGTCGCTGTGGCCTGTGAAAGTGGCTGCCAATCAGAACGCTGCCACATTTCCGCCCTCCCGCCCTCCCGCCCTCCGCACACATACATACATACATACAAACATTCCGTTTTATTAAGGTATACAGATTTTACTTCCTGTCCCCATTCTCATGTGTAAATAAAGATAGCAGCTCATTTTTGTGCCACTAGTTGTAGCTTTTCTCAGGCAGTGTCATGGCTCACATGAAAATTCCAGTCCAACATCTAATACAGTAGGGGTCCCCAAACTAAGACCCACGGGCCAGATACAGCCCTCCAAGGTCATTTACCAGGCCCCTGCCCTAAACTTAGGATCGCCCTAAGACTGAAACGACTTGAAGGCACACAGCAACAGCAATTCTAATTAACTTGACAATCTCAGCAGTCAAAAGCAGGCCCACACTTCCCATTGAAATACTGGTAAGTTTATGTTGTGAAAATTGTTGTTCATTTTAAATATTGTATTGTTCCTTCGTGTTTTTGCACTACAAATATGATATGTGCAGTGTGCACATGCATTCGTTCATTTTTTTTCCAAACTGCAGTCCATCCCCCCCAAAACTGTCTGAGGGACTGTGAACTGACCATTGGCTTAAAAAGTTTGAGGATTCCTGTTTTACAGCATTATTACATGAAAATATTGTATGTTCATATTAAACTAGGAGTCCCAATGTAGTGGCTCTGGTCTTATTCCTGAACAGACATTCATAGGATTGCATAGCACTTTGAGGCCTGTTAGTTGGTCTGTTGTTTCCTCTGGGAATAGAGCAACTGAGTTCGTTTAGCAAAAACATAGCATGTGAGTCTTATCTTTAAGCACTTTATTTTGCTTGAGATAGGGGAACATAAGGGGCAAATAAGATAATGGCAACACTTTTGTATATTGTTTTATGTTTATTCAAAACAAATTATGCACCCTTGCCCACAAAGTAGTAATATACAATAATTGCATGCATAGTAATTATATACCATCTCTTATGTTACAGAACTTTGGGATTGTTAGTAAAGCGGTTGGAGAAAGGTGGAAAAGCTGAACAAGAACACCTCTTTCATGAAAATGATTGTATTGTCAAAATAAATGATGGGGACCTTCGCAATCTAAGATTTGAACAGTAAGTGCACGTTTACAGCTTATTATTGCTCTTCTTAACCTTTAACTATCACACATGTAAGTAATTTGGGGATGGGTTAAACATTTTAGAGCAAATTGCCAAAATGAGTTCTTTTTGTAAAGAGGAAAATGTTTGTAGATCATTTGAGTGTTTCTTTAATTACTCAGTCTACAAAACTACAAGATAATGACTGCCATTAGATATCTTTTTTCCTGATAACTTAGACTTTGTTTTCTAATAGTTATAGGTACATTTTTTCTCCCAATGCCCAATTATCTTGAGTGATTTGACTTGTTTATAGACAGAGAAGCACTGTTCACATCTATAGAAACTATCATGTTTATTTTTTTTGCAAACAAGATATATAATTTCTCTTAAGAAGTACACTCATGCATACAGATGCTGAAGCTTCCTGAAAATGTTAGTAAGGTTTAAAATATTTGCATAACAAGGTTTTAACAAAAATAAACTATTCTCAACCTCCCCTCAGGGGCACAGCTATGGGGAGAGAGGCAAAATGGAGGGCATTGTCCATTGAAATAAAAATTGCGCCCCGCTTCATGAAGTTTTCCTGCAGTAGCCACATTTATAGCAATGTGTTAACTTAAAAATTCAATTAAGAATGGAGAAATACTGTTTGGACATCCAAAGAAAATGCAAAGTTACCAAGATAACATGGAAGTTTTATGTTCTAGTAGTTCTACAGATGTTTTGGACTTCAACTCCCAGAAATCCCAGCCAGCTTACCAGCTGTTAGGAATTGTGGGAGCTGATGTCCAAAACACCTGGAGGGGACAAAAGATTGTGAATCACCATTTTAGGGGATTGATGGAGAGTTTCATTTTTGGGGGGTGGCGGTAGTGTTCTCAGTCTCCCTTTCCAGAGATGTATCTTCAATTCATGTAAATATGTAAATTACACTAAATGTAAAGGTAAAAAATTCCTGCAATCCTCTGAATGGTTTGCATTGTTTGTAGCTAATGCTGAAATTTATTTTTGAGGCTGTCTGTGATCAGTCTAAATTAAAGTATTTCTGACACTGTTGCAAGTAATTTCAATCCAAAAACTTCCTTGAATATGGTTCAAGGAAGTTGCTTCTAGTGTGAGAGAATTGGCCACCTGCAAGGACGTTGCTCAGGGGACACCGGGATGTTCTGATGTTTTACCATCCTTGTGGCTTCTCTCGTGTCCCCACATAGGGAGCTGGAGCTGACAGAGGGAGCTCATCTGTGCTCTCCCAGGATTTGAACCTATGACCTGTCGGTTTTCATTCCTGTCGGCACAAGGGTTTAACCCACTGTGGGCTCCTGAATATGGTGGAGCTTATACTGAAGTCCTAGTAGAGTCTCCAGACTCTGCTAATATGGATAATCAACTCTGTATGAAATGGGAACGGCTTCAGTCGAAGGAACCATGAGTGACAACATACACAAGTTGTGACTTGTTTGTACAATGCTAAACCATTTGTAGCCTAGTTATATATCTTAATTGGACTAAAGAACGAACCTGATGCACTGGGACTAAAATAAACATGCAAACTAGCCATTGCATTGCTTTTGAACATGATAATATGTCATTATAGCCATTGTAAGGTAACACATCATGTCCTTAAATGTTCTGTGTTTTATGTTATCAGAATTTTGAAAGATGGGGCAATGTTTAAAATTGCTACAGTAATTTAGAAAAGAACAATACAGTGATTTTAAAAGGATACATATACTGAAAAAATACAGAAAAATTCCCTCCCAATAAATGTGCAATCCTTCAGAAAAAAACATTTCTTTACAAATCACTTAAAGAAAATCTGCCTTTTTGGTTTCCAGTTCAGTTTCAACAATATGTCTGTCATTTCATGATGCCTAATTAACATCAGTAATTATGCCTGTAATGTCTTCTAGTCTGCCAGTCTTAATTTGCTAATTTCTATTCATTCTTAAACCTAGAGCACAGCATATGTTCCGTCAAGCCATGCGTACTCCCATTATTTGGTTCCATGTGGTTCCAGCGGCAAAGAAAGAACAGTATGAGCAGTTGTCACAAAGTGAGAAGAACATGCATTACTCCACCCGCTTGAGCCCTGATTCCCAATATATTGACAGTAAAAGTATTAACCACACTGGAGTTCACACGTTGCAAAGAATACCCCGAGTGAGCGATCACATAGATCAACTGGACTCTTACTCACAACTACCTCAGAATGTGAATTCATCAGGAAAACCACCTTTAGGTCCATCACCATCACCGCAAAAAGTTGCCACTAATTCTGCTTCAAACATTGGCTATAACACCAAACGGATTGGCAAGAGGCTAAATATACAACTGCGGAAAGGTAAAATGATGACTTTTCAACTTAAAATGTACAAATGATTTTTTAAATAAAAAAATGCCCCATACATATCTGTATTGAATAATACAGATGCCGTGATCCATAAGCTTCTCCCAATGTTGCTCTGTTAAGTGTAACAGAATAGAGCAGAATGACAATGAAACCGTTTGGCAAATTGACCGAGAAGAGATTTTTGTTTTCACTGTTTTGCAAAAACAAAACATATTTCAGCAACTCCAGTGGTTTTGATTAGTAACACAAAAGTAGTGAAAACAAAGGCAGAGGCCAGGCTTTCTTTTTCGCAGCAGCCTCTTTTTGCTTCTTGGCAGAATTCTTTAAAAATGTCAGGGAGGTTTCAAAGACAGTTTGTGAGATGTCAGAAGTGTTCAAATGGAAAAAAGTAAAAATAAATCCCTTGCCATTGTGCAAAACCTGACATGTCTAACAATATCTAACCAAAAATGTCTCAACTGAACCTTTCATCAATTCCAGACATATAGATTTTTGGGAATGCATCTGCATTGTCAACATAAATGGAGTTTGATTCCACTTTGACTATCATGGCTCAGTGCTATGAAATCATGGGAGTCAGACTTTAACAAATCTTTTAGCCATTCATGCAAAATATTACTGATGCCTGATCAAAGCACAACTCCCACAATTCCATAGCATTGAGCCAGAGCAGTTAAAGTGGGGTTGAACTGTATTGATTTTACAGTGTAGATGCAGCTTAGAAATTGTTGTAGCAAAATCAACAGAGAATAATGTCAAACTTAAGGATATCATGCCATAAGCTTTCATATAATGAAGTCCTGCAGGTTCAACAGGTAGGTGGATTGTAATGTTAGAAATATGTCAATTGTGTAGTATATCATATTATGTAGTCATAGTAATATCTCCGCACATGGCACAATTTTAATTTGTCAGGACATATGAAAATAAGTTGCTATTGCTTATTGAAGTTTACTAAATGTGTTACTTCATTGTAATGACAAAGAAATAATTGGTTGTACAGTGGGCTCCAGGTTTCTGCACAGGATTGGACATCACACAAATACCAAAAAGTGCAAATGAAAGGGCAGGAGCAGAGGCAGTAGAAAGCACATGGTGACAAATAGCTTCCACAGGGACAAGGCAATTGGTGGGAGTGACGGTGCTGCTGCTTGGTTGTTCACCATCAATAACAGGAGATAACAGCTTCCACAAGGATACGGCGATTTTCATCAGTAGTTGTGTTCCTGCTCAGTTGTTCACATACAAATGAGCAGGACTGCCATTGCCAGTGGCCATGTCCCTGTAGAGCAGTGGTTCCCAATTTTATTTGACCAGGGACCACTTGACCAGGGACCATTTGACCAGGGAATACTCTCCAACATTAGTACCAAAGGGTTATGAATCAGTTTCTGGACAACTTTAGATTTGGTTTGGTTATTTGGGGTGCTGATTCAGATAACTGTATTGGATCGACCACATCAGTTCTAGTTTCTGACATAGAACATATGCCATCCAGTAGTCGCCATCTGCTTGCCCACAGAAAACCATATTTAATAATATAGAGCTGATGTGGTAATAGTAATCTTTCATAGGTCGGCAAATGTTGTATTGCCTCTCTACAAATCTATGGTGAGGCCACATCTGGAGTACTGTGTACAATTCTGGTCACCGCACCACAAGAAGGATATAACGGAATTGGAAAAGGTACAAAGAAGGGCAACAAAAATGATCCATGGGATGGAGCAGCTCCCTTATGAAATCAGGTTGCAACACCTTGGTCTTTTCAGCCTTGAAAGATGGCGTTTAAGAGGTGACTTGATCGAAGTGTATAAAATCATGCATGGGATAGAAAAGGTGAATAAAGAAAAAATATTTTCTCTGTCACACAACACTAGGACTAGGGGGCACTCCCTGAAGCTCCAAGGTAGGAAAGTTAGGACTAATAAAGGGAAATATTTCTTCACCCAGAGGGTCATTGGGTTATGGAACTCACTTCCAGAGGAGGTTGTGACAGCTGTCAGCCTGGACAGCTTCAAGGCAGGATTAGACAGATTCATTGATATCAAGGGAATCAGTAGTTACTGAAATAGACATCCAAGTGCCACCTCTGTGTTGATGGAGGCAGGCAGAATTTTCCCCTGGGGTCGGGAGCAGGTGAGGGTTTTGCCCTCCTTTCTGCTAGAGATCCCTGTGTACAACTAGTGGGCCACTGTGTGACACAGAATGCTGGACTAGATGGGCTGAGGCCCGATTCAGCATGGCTCTTCTTATGTTCTTATGTTCATGGGTAGTCAGCCTCTCCCCTTCTGACATTCTTGTTGCCTTGGCACTATAAGAGGGTTTTGCAAGACCAATCGCTCTTGTTGCCATGTGGTTTTGGGGCAATGGTGTAGTAATGGTGAGTTTGTGAACCATATTTTTGTTCTTATGGACCTCTGGTGGTCCATGGACCACAGGTTGGAAACCACTGCTGTAGAAGACTCTCCAGAGGCAAGGAAACCAAGGAAACCTGCCCAATGCCATTTGTAACTGTGATTCCATCCATGCTTTTCTGCAAGACTCTCTAGCATTGTAAATGTGTTGGGCAAATGTACATTACTACAGGTACATTATTGTACATTGGAATCCACTGTGGTTTTAATCCACAGATCATTAGCCTGTGGATACAGCAAGCCAGCTGTATCTCACTTTCTCTTCTGTATTGCTCTTGGCAAAAAGTACCATTTCATTTATACAAGCAGTCCCCAAGTTACAAACAAGATAGGTTCTGTGGGTTTGTTCTTAATTTGTTTGAATGCGTTTGTAAGTTGGAACAGGTATATTTTTAAAGTGTAACTTCAGGCAAAAATATATAAAAAGTTTTGATTTGGATAGCATATGGGAGAGTTAACACCTTTGTGATGTTTGTTTTATGGTATTTGCCCCTATTCAGAATATTTCACTTCACTTTCTGTCTCTATGATAATTAGATTTGCTTGTTGTGGAAACAAAGATTGGTGATAAAGCTTCAGTTGAGACACCTTTTCCCTATGATAACTCTTTCAGACATGAATTTCCCTTCTGGGGGTAGGTTTCTATCACTCCCTGTTGTCTCACCCCAGTTCTTAACTAGGAGTAATTTGTAATTCGGATGTTTGTAACTCAGGGACTGCCTGTACTATATGTAATGCTCCAGCACAGTGTCAGTCATTTTAAAATGAAAAATGAACAAGACGCTTTCTCACATGGAACAAGTCTAAGGGGAGCTTTTCTGTGGCTTAATCATGATTGGAGTTGTTATTTTCCATCTTTGATTATGCCCTGTTTTCTATGAACTTCACGTGAACTACCAGATTGCTTGTTTCTGGTTACTGAGTTTTAAGCTCTACAAACTTAGGTGACATAAGGTTGAGCTGACAGTTTGCTTCTGTTGTTGATGCGCCTTCAAAAATACTCAAGGCCATCAGCTTAAGATGACATGCCTGGGGGGAAAACACAGTATTACTAGCTGAGTGTGGAATTGTTGTGCTTACAAATATGAAGTCAGCCAGTCGCTACAGTGATTTACCAATGTTTTCATCTTTAATGGTACAGAAAAAAGGAAACATTAAAAACCACCAGCAAAACACTACACAGGCATCTGATATTTTTGATTTGACAGTGGAAATAGTTCACATAGTTTGCATCAGTAATTTGACTATGTAGTGGACTAGAGAGCGTTTTATAGTTTCCTGGCAGTAAACAATAGGAATACAAATTGCTGTGGCACAAAGATTATTCCATTGTACCGAACACGAGGTTTGCTTTTGTAAGACTCTTTGGCAACTACATATATTTTAACATACAACTACTAAGGCTAAGGAGCCCCTGATGGCACAGTGGGTTAAACCAATGAGCTTCTGAACTTGCTTACAAAAGGTTGCAGGTTCAAATCCAGAGAGCGGCATGAGCTCCCGCTGTTAGCGCCAGCTTCTCGCAACTTAGCAGTTCGAAAACATGCAAATGTGAGTAGATCAATAGTTATTACTCTGACAGGAAGGTCATGGTGCTCCATGCAGTCATGCCAGCCACATGATCTTGGAGGTGTCTACAACATTGGCTCTTTGGCTTAGAAATGGAGATGAGCACCAACCCCCAGAGTTACACAACTGGACTTAATGTCAGGGAAAGACCTTTACCTTTACTAAGGCTAACCTTCAGAAATTTGCCAGTTTTTGAGCAGCTTTACTGGTTGTAACCAGTTTCACCACACAACTATAGCAGTTGGCATGTATATTAAAAAGCATTTTACTGCTGATTTATTAGAAATGGGGCATTCTAAATTGAAAAAAATGATCTCAGATTTCCTACATCATGAACAGCTTTTTCACAACTTGCCTTGTTTCTATGTTGTAAGATGTAACAAAGTGAAATCAGTATTGAATCACTAATGGAATTTGTTTGGGGTATAATGTCATTATTGAATTTTTAAAATTCAACACCCAAAATACAAGATAAACAGTTACAATATTGCGAAAATGTTTGTATCTCAGGCCTAAGATAAGCCTTTTTCTATGGATATATGGTGTGTGATGGGGTAGACGGGGGGTGTGGACAAGATTTTATAAAGTAGTTATTTTCGCACCTTGTTTCATGACTTTTTTTTACTATTATGAGTAACTTTTGTATATCATCTTCCCTACAAATATCTCAGAAAAGTTGTCTCTGATCTTATCTTCAAAGTAATGGTCTAGAGATCAAGATATGTGTTATTATCCAAATATAACTCAGTGAGCTGCCACTGCTGAGTGATGAACCTAGGTTGTAAGTATACATCTTGCAAGGCTGGTGTGATAGTCATTTTCACATGTGAATGGCATGTTTCCCTTTTTATGAGAAAGTTGACATTCCTGTTTGTCTATGGAAATCCCAGTGTACAGCCTTCTGATTGGTCCTTTTTCACAGCGTGGACAATTTTCTTTGTAGTTGTACTTAGAAATTATATATGTCATGTGTAAACTGTCTCAGGTCATTCCATAAAAACTTAGTATCATGTTAATAATAAGAGACAGTAAATAAAATTAAAATGTGAACATTAAAATCCTATACAAGTTACATCCAAATTGAATTCTTTTCAGCAGCCCAATATCTAATTAAGTAGAAGTCATGGAAAACAGGTAGGTATTTAAGACTCATGTAAAATTCAGCAATGAAGGGGCGGGGGAGAAGGATATTTCCCCAACAAGAACTGACCTCCGTTGATTGTGAGGTTGGTTGTTTCCCTACAATAAGATATGGGTTTGCTGTGGTAATGGCACAACAATTGTTTTTCTTTATACAATACCAATAAAGTTTAAAACAGAAATTCTAAATGTTAATCTTTCCTAGGCAAAGATATTTTAATACAGGTTCTTTTATAGTAGAGCCTTGCTTATCCAACCATCACTCATCCAATGTTCTGTATTATCCAACACGATCTGTCTCCCACCCGGTTCCATGGCTGTTTCTCTAGGCAGTCAATGCTTTCAATACATTGCGATGTTTTGAAATTCGTAAATACAGTAATTACTACATAACATTACGGTGTATTGAACTGCTTTTTCTGTCAATTTGTTGTAAAACATGAAGTTTTAGTGCTTAATTTGTGAAATCATAACATAATTTGACGTATAATAGGCTTTTCCTTAAACCCTCTTTATTATCCAACATTTTCACTTATCCAATGTTCTGCCAGCCGATTTATGTTGGATAAGCGAGACTCTACTGTTTCTCCTGATTTATAAATCCTGTTTTGCTCCTATTCCCAGTGGGATTGTTTACATCCTAGTTTTTATTCATTGTGTCATGGTCTGTGTGATGGAAGTAGATAGGGTCCCCCTTTTTTGTAACTGTTTTCTTCTTTTTATGTTCACTGTGGATTGATCCATGCCTTGTGCCTCAGTTCTCATTTGATTATGATGAGAATGTGCATGTGGTGCAACAAATGAAGCACAGTACTTAAGCATACCCCTAAGTAGTTTATTATCAACATGAACAGAATGGAGATGTTGATTGTCTTTGATTATTTTTAATGAAGGATATTATAACATGACAAGCTTTACAGAAACCTAACAAACGTCCTTTCTTCTGAGCTAACAGGCAGCAGTTATTTCACCAATTACCATCATTAGAGTTAAATTTCCTTGTGGGCACATTAGTGCATGTACACAAATGTACACCACTGGTGTGATATTTACTTCTTATTTAGTCAAATCCATTTGAAATAATGATTTAGAGTGTGCAAATTGCCTCTGTTCAGATATGAAAGGAAGAGACGGGAAGAGAGAAATCTTCCTTATTAAAGCTGTTCTTTTTGCAAGTGGTACGAACTATGTCGTCTACCATGACAAAGTGGGGTAGTCCTACAGTAATTGTGCTTGCTTCTGTTATGATTTCTTAATATTTATTGCCATTTTGGCATTTTCAAATAACTTGATCTTTCATAGGAATTAGCTGTTTAATAAAGTCAGAAGAGAAGGTCAGTAATATGCTTCTGTCAATGCAGAATGTTTGTTGGCTTTTTCTTAAATGAAAATTGATATCTATTTATCTTTTGTTAAAGGTCGGGGTTTGAACGTCTAGCATACAGATTTAAGGGCTGATGCTGAAGTTCTAATATTATTGAAGTTTTGCAGTTCAGTGAATCTTTGCAGTTCATACAAACTCTGAATGTGTCATCAACTGATGCCAAATGAGAAGAGTTCCTGAATGCATTGCTATTTTGAATGGGTAGAGATGGACTCTTTCCCTAGTTATTTTGAATTAATACAATGTAATATGAACGCTTTTCCTAGATTGGTGATTGATCATTTGGGTGCTGGTCCATTTCAGACACACTATTCCTTGTATCCTTTTGAACATGGTTGGGAGAAAGAAATTGCCATGGCTTTTAAGGCTCTCAGTTTATTCCTAGGCAGACCTTTAACATCAATTTGTATCAACTCTTTCTTGATTTGTGTTTTTTGTTTTCTTGGTGACTGTAAGTCAAAACCCGCCATGGGTTTTCTTGGCAAGATTTGTTCAGAGGGGATTTGCCTTTGCCTTCCCTAGAGGTCTTGCCTAAGATCACCCAGTGGGTTTTCATGGCTGTACAGGGATTCAAACCCTTCCTCCAGACTCCTAGTCTAATGCTCAAACCACCACACCGCAGTGTTATTTGTTATCCTGGACTTACCATAGGATTATAAACATTGCTTATTAACATCAACTGTATTTAGTGGCATTGTGGTCAGTGCTGCACAAATTAAATCAAGGAAGATTGCTGGCACAGCATAAAAGAGAGGAAAGAGTATATATTGTGATCACATTTTGCTCCTCAGCAAACTTGTATGGTTACAAGTTGAAAACATTACAACTATACCAGTGTCCCTCAACAGCCAGCAGAGTTAATTATACAGCAAGACTTTGGAAAATGGCCCTAATTTGGGGGCGGGGGGACAAGATAATTCTTTTCTCCTTGTATTGCATGTGATACCATGTGGCAAGTCTGTCAAGAATTCTGGAAATAGTAATTCCAAAAGATATATTTTCCAAGCACCAATATGATAGAAAGATGGAACTATAGGCCATGCTCTTCTTCTTGGCTTTTCTTTGTGAACAAAGATTCAGGAAGGACTCATCCCATGCTTTCTACAAGCGCATTGATGACTAAGAAAGCCAATCCGAGATGGGCAAGTCTGGTTGCAGAAAGCACAGCAGACAGTCTCCTTGGGTGATGTTGTTTCCAGGTTGCGATTCTTTCTGCATTGTCATTTTTCTTCGAGACTCGTTCGGCGTGACTTCTCGAAAGAGGCTGCAGCATTGTGGATAGTGCGTCTCCATGCCTCCCAATGTGGACCATTGTTGGGTGGACCATTGTTGGTGATCAATCTGGCCGAGCCTGAGATGTTGTTTCAGGGAGTCCTTATATCTCTTTTTGGGGGTGCCTCTCTTGCGCTGACCCATGGTGAGTTCACCGTAGAGTAGTATTTTTGGGAGGCGATGGTCCTCCATCCACTGCAACTATTAATACTATGGCTATTTCATTTCTTAGTTAACTGGTGAAAAGATGGAAGGTCACTTGTTATGCTATACTTTGCAGGCCTAGAGGACATGTCCTTTGCTGGAGATCGTGCACAGTGGCTCAGATTCTTTCAGTGGCTTCAGCAGAAAGGCATTCCAAATACTTTTGTAATTACATTGATTGGACATGCAGCTGCAGCCATTTCATTCTCAAATGACCTGTTCGGATTTCCAACTGGTCATTTCCTCACACAATTACTGTGATTGTATATGTTTGATGCTAGAATTGTAGTTCTCCAGTATAAAGGAATCTTTAAAAATCATATAATCTTAGTACTTTCATAAAAAATATAACTAAAACAGAGCGACTTAGTCTTGATCCTTATGACATTACAATGCTTAGGTTATATCCTCTCCACTCGTTTCTTTTTGTGTACAATGGGCTCCTAATGAAGCACAGAAGACAGTAGTATTCATGTTTGATTAACAATTCACTGAAACAGAATGACACCTTATTGGTGAAAAATAGCAGGCATATAAATGGGCCTGTAATCATCAACTTTACATTACTGTCATTGCTCTATTTTTGTGTGCCATTCTTACACACAACCTAAAAATCAGTGCATACGTTTTACACAGCAAGCTCAAAACTTGGTCATCAGTAGAATATAAAGATAATGAATCTGTAACTCCTTCTAAAAACTTAATAAAAATAAAAAAAATTATCCAATTCAAGTTGTAAGGAATTTGTATCATGAAAACTGATCTGCACACATTGGAGGGCATTAAGAATACAGGTTGAGTTTTTTTAAATTTGAAAATCTGAAATGCTCCATAATTGTCCACCTGCTTGGCTGCTTTCTGGTGGTTCAATATACACAACCTTTTGTTTCATGCACAAAAGCATTAAAAATATTGTGTATAAAATTGCCATCAGGCTATATGTATAAGAGGTGCATGAGACATCTATGAATTTTGGATTTAGACTTGGGTCACATCTCCAAGATTATGTACATGCAAGTATTCTAAAAAAATCTGGAGAAAAAATTCTCAGTCACTTCTGGTCCCCAGCATTTTGGGTAAGGGATATTCAACCTATATGAAGCAATCAATATAGCATCCCGACAGTCCTAGTAGCAAAGATTCTCCTCAGTAGTTGATCCCAGCAAGAACAAAATTAATTAGGCACATAGAACATTAATTGCAAAAATGTGTCACTTTTTATTGCTTGCAAGCTCTTAATTTAAAAAAGACAAGAGTTTGGGTACTTTCCAGCTGGCCCCACATGGAGATACTAAGAGATAATAATCAGTTAATAGCTGAATACTGTTCAAAGTTCTTTCCTAGCATTAAAAGTGTTATTTTTCCAAGGGAAGAGGACAAGAATCTTTGTGACCCTTTGAGTGAGCCCCCATTTTTCAAAACTGATTGTTGTTTGAATCACAACATAACTGTATGGAGTACCAATCCACAAAATTGTTCAGAACTGCCCATTACACTAATGGCAGTGATACAGATGCAATGATGTTAGAACTCCCTCTCGTTTTTCTTATGTTTATATCTTGTCAAGGTGCCTGTCATGTCTGCTATAAATTGAAACTTACAAACTCCCTCAATTCACACGTCCCACATTGTACACATAGAGCAAATGTAGAAGGAACAGTAATTAGACTGAAAGCTCAGCTCTAAAGTCATAAGTATGCTTTAAACAAGAGCATTTTTCTCAATACACTTTCTGCATCAATGAATCCATCAGTTTATTGCTTATATAGTTGAGTGAATAGGTTTCCCCTTTCTTATACAACAAGGCACACATGAAGCAATTTTCAGCAATTAAAAGAAGGCAAAACAAAGCTGGATATAATTCACTGCTGTAAAATAAAATCAGAAAGCATCTCTTGGAGAAGATAGTTCTATAGACAGTCACAACAGAAAGACTCTGCTTCATATCATCACTAACCAAGCAGCAAGTGCTCTCTCTGTGTGTGTTTTTGTGTTTTTTGGGGGTGGGACACAAAACCAGACCTCTGACCATGACTTGAACAGTGACATATAATGTGCTGTTGATGACCCTGATCTACTTAAAAGTTTTAGTACAGATTGTTGAGAGAACTAATTGGAAAGGTGTTTCAAGCTAGTATAGCCACTTGAATGACATTGAAAAAGACAGCATAGACTCTCTTGAAATATCCGTGTATTGACATACTGTATGTATAGATTGAAATGTAAAAATCTTTGTTGTTTACTAAAAGGATCTTACTGTAGAAGAAAAGACTGATCAAGTGACCCTATCTGCTCAGTCTGATGTCTAGATGCTAAATGGCAATGGGCTACCTCAAAGCTCTTACCCCCCCCCCTCCTACAATTCTTTATCTTAAAAGTGAATCTTTATAAATAGAGGACATTCCCAGATCGTGTGCTTGCTTCAGAAAGGCACAGAATTCAATCCCCTTATTTTTTAAAAACTGCTGTGTGCAATATAAATGGTAACGCATATGCCTTGAACTAATTTCCACTTCATGGCAATCCAAAGGTAAAGTTATTATATGATGCATTTATATTATAGAATTTATGTACTTTAACAGTACTTTAACTGCTATGGTTTAACACCATGGAATCATGGGGGGTGTACTCCATTCTGGGACACCAAACTACAAATTCCAGGATTCCATGGCATTCTTTTACAACAGTTAAAGTAACGTCCATTGCTGTATTAATTCTACAGTGTAGCTGCACCCATGGTTGTTTTTCTAGGCAAAATTTGTTCCGAGGGAGTTTGCCATGACCTCTCCTGATATCAATTTTCACAAGATGAGTTTCTGGGGCCAAGTGAAGGTTTGAACCTTGATCTCAAAGACCTAGTCCAACACTCAAAACACTATACCATGCTGACTTTCAAATGCTAAGTAATGCTTTATTTTCTGAATCTATCAAACGATTGACTGACCAATTGGTTTTATATATGAGGAAAGGGCTTCCCATGAAGAGTATCATGGGAGATCTGTCTGTCTTCATCTACTGGCCACTTAAGGAGCAGCTGCTCCAATGCTGCTTTCCCTCTTTTCATCCCATTACCTTTCATTTGTGTCATTTCTGTTTCAATATTGAACCAAAAGCCAGAAGTTGCCCTGTCATTTAGTATCTGTACAATACTTTGTTGTGTGCTTTATAAATTATGATATTAATGGGAGAGATAAAATTTGAACTATGGTGGTCAGTGAATGATCAGCATAAGAACATAAGAACATAAGAACATAAGAAGAGCCATGCTGAATCAGACCTCAGCCCATCTAGTCCAGCATTCTGTATCACACAGTGGCCCACCAGTTGTACACGGGGATCTCGAGCAGAAGGGAGGGCAAAACCCTGACCTGCTCCCGACCCCCAACAACCAGTACCCAGGGAAATCCTGCCTACCTCAACCAACTCCGAGGTGGCACTTGAATGTCCTTTTCAGTAACTACCGATACACTTGGTATCCATGAATCTGTCTAATCCTGCCTTGAAGTTGTTCAGGCTGACCGCTGTCACAACCTCCTCTGGAAGTGAGTTCCATAACCCAATGACCCTCTGGGTGAAGAAATATTTCCCTTTATTAGTCCTAATTTTCCTACCTTGGAGCTTCAGGGAGTGCCCTCTAGTCCTAGTGTTTTGTGACAAAGAAAATAATTTTTCTTTATTCACCTTTTCTATCCCATGCATGATTTTATACACTTCGATCAAGTCACCTCTTAAACGCCGTCTTTCAAGGCTGAAAAGACCAAGGCGTTGCAACCTGGTTTCATAAGGGAGCCGCTCCATCCCTTGGATCATTCTTGTTGCCCTTTTCTGTACCTTTTCCAGTTCCGTTATATCCTTCTTAAGGTGCGGAGACCAGAACTGTACACAGTACTCAAATGTGGCCTTACCATAGATTTGTAGAGAGGTAATACAACATTTGCTGACCTATTTTCGATTCCCTTTCTGATCATGCCTAGCATAGAATTTGCTTTTTTCACTGCTGCAGCGCACTGGGTTGACATCTTCATTGAGCTGTCCACCAAAACCCCAAGATCCCTTTCCTGGTTTGTCTCGGAAAGCTTTGACCCCATCAGTTGATAAGTGTAGTTGGGGTTCTTTGCCCCGATGTGCATGACTTTACACTTGTTTAGGTTAAAATGCATTTGCCACTTTGTTGCCCATTCACTCAATTTCGAGAGATCTTTCTGGAGCTCTTTACAATCAGTTTCATTTTTAACTACCCTGAACAATTTAGTGTCGTCTGCAAACTTTGCTACCTCAGAATTCACTCCTACATCCAGATCATTAATGAATAAATTAAAAAGTAACGGACCCAAAAACTGAACCTTGGGGTACGCCACTTCCCACCTCTTTCCACCCAGAGAAGTGTCCATTTATTACCACCCTTTGTTTCCTACAGTTTAGCCAGGTTCCAATCCAGGACAAGACCTGTCCTCTGATTCCATGGCTGAAGAGCTTATTTAGGAGCCTTTGGTGAGGGACTTTGTCAAAAGCCTTTTGAAAGTCAAGGTAAACAATATCAATTGGGCCCCTTTATCTATGTGTTTATTTACACCCTCAAAGAATTCTAACAAGTTAGTAAGACATGATTTGCCTTTGCAGAAACCATGTTGATTTTCTTTCAGCAATGCCTGTTCTTCTATGTGCCTAGTAATTTTTTCTTTAATAATGGTTTCCATCATTTTGCCTGGAACTGAGGTTAAACTGACTGGTCTATAATTTCCTGGATCACCTCTGGATCCTTTCTTGAAGATCGGTGTTACATTTGCCTCCCTCCAGTCCTCGGGTACAGTGCCTGATCTTAGAGAAAGGTTATATATCTTAGCTAGAAGTTCAGCAATTTCACACTTGAGTTCCTTAAGAACTCTGGGGTGGATGCCGTCTGGACCTGGTGATTTGTTGACATTTAGTTTAGTAAGGCATATGAGAACATCCTCCTTGTTTATCTCTATCTGTTTTAATTCTTTTAATTCCCTCCCTGAAAAAAACTGACTCAGCTGAAGGCATATGTTGTCTGTCCTCCTGTGTGAAAACGGAGGCAAAGAAGTCATTTAGCCGCTCAGCAATCTCTTTGTCTTCGCTGATTTTCCCTTTCTGGCCATTGTCGTCGAGTGGCCCAACTGCTTTTCTAGTTGGGTTCCTGCTTCTGATGTACTTAAAGAAGTTTTTGTTGTTTTTTTTTTCTAGCTTAGGTGGTTTTTGAGACTGGAGCTCCAGTGCGGTTTTTCTTAGGCTGTCTTGGCTTATTTCCCTGCAATATGATATTAATTAGATCCTGGTTGTCTTGTAAGAAACTTTGCAGATGTAGTTATCATCCATGTGTGTTGGTAAGGAACTATATCATTTCCTGAATATCCTCTTGTAGGTTTGACTGAGGCAGGTGATACGAAAGTTAAAACCAATCTCGTGAGTTCTCTTCTGTCTTGGTGTGTTCTGGTTTCTTCTTTGTATACTGCATTTATTATAGTAGTTTACTCACTTACTCCTATTCTGTACATTGATACTTAGATCAGCCTGATGAATGGCAGAGCTTGCCATATGTTTCCACTGACTAACCATAAATAATGTATCATTCTATTTTTGCACTGTTAAAGATGGAATAAACTCAGCATCTGCACACAAAAAAAGGAATGGAAAGATGTGAAGCATTACTCTGATTCTTTAGATAGCAACTATGTATCTATGAACAGTTTTGCAGAATATTATAATATTAAGCACAAATTATTTGGGCAGGAATAAGATGTAATAGGATGAACTGACAAAAAATGAGTGGCTTATTGCTGGGCCTTAAAAAAGAATAACAAAATCTTACACACTTTATCAGTAAAATGGATTAAGCTGATTAAAACTACATGAGACATCTAGTTCTTAAAACCTGCTGGGTTTGTGTTTTGGGGAGTGTAACGATGTGACATATGCCTGTCACCAATTATAAAGTAGCATCTGGCCACTCTACCGGCCGCTCTGACTGAGTGGACTCTTCAAATCCTACCACTGCTACAAATTATGAAGAAGTATATATTAACTTCCACCAATCATAAGGATGTACTATATAGTAAATATATTTTTCTGCCACTAAATGAGGTAACTAGTTGGTCATCAATTTGTAGGAAGGTGTTTGGATTACTTCCACTCTAATAATGTTGCAACCAGCCGTCCACCACTTTGTCTACCACTTTGTCTTTTAAAATGAGGCTTGACTTCATCAAAATACTGGCAAGGAGAGGTTTATAGTTAAAGAACTGTAAATAGTTTATTTTGAGGATCAGTGCATTAGCTTGACGGTTTCAAAGTTACAATTCTTCTTAGAGGCACAATTCTTGGTTGTTACACTTTCTTTAAAGAAGTTACAAAGTTACTCAGTTCATTTTCTTTCAGTTAATATTATGAGATTATGCAGTTACACTTTCTTTCTTAAATGGTTCTTGTCAAATCAGTTTACAGTCTATTCCACTAGTATCTCACTAGTCTCAAACACAGTATTCCCTACCCTGGTTTATGTCTCAACATAAACTACAGGCTGGCTCTCCCAGCCAAACCTCTGGACTTAAAATAGACCTTGAGCTGGTCTAAACACAACTGCTCTCTCTGAGCTTCTCAGCACCCACTCCCCTAGAGCTGGTCTGACAGTTAAACTGTCAAAATTCAAACTTCCCCAGAATTCTATTCTTGGCTGTGGCAGAAAGCTGTTGACTCCTCCCACCTCTGCCTCACAGCTATGTTGCCATGGCAACTCTTCCCCAAGGTGGGCCTTTACTGAAGAAGTGCACCTTCCCTAAACATCTAAACATTTCAATACACATTCAATCCTCAACCCTATAATAAAAAATAAACACTTCTGCACAGGGAGACATACCAGATTTCGGTTTATTAGTAAAGGGTCTCAAGTCATGGAGAAAAAAGTCCTTTCCCTGCTGTATGAGTGTTTAGAAATTATTTTATTATATATGAAATTCCATTTAGTTGTCATCATTATTGACACTTTAATTAACTTGATCAGGTATGAGCAAACTTCAGCCCTCCAGATGTTTTGGACTTCAACTCTCACAATTCTGAACAGTCTCCTGGCTCTTAGGAATTGTGGGAGTTGAAGTCCAAAATACTTGGAAGGCCAAAGTTTGCCCATGCCTGATCTATATTATGGGAAAATTCCATTTGGCTGTTCTTCCCAGAATCCCTCAAACTGTATGGTCAATGGCCATGCAATTGTAGTTCAAAAAGAGAACTTTTTCAAGGTTTGGATGGGGTTTTCCTCTATGATTTTCTACAGTCCAGTATTATAACGGCTAATGTGAGTGTCAACATTCACATTGAAGACTCCCAGAAATCCCAGAATTGTGGGAGTTGAAGTCCAAAACACCCGGAGGACCGAAGTTTGGCCATGCCTGAAGTAGGCAGTCAATAGTCATGGCAATCAGTTGAGTGGCAGGCAGGAAAAATAGGGAGTGACCTTTTCTTTGTGGTAGAAGAATGTATACTTTGCATTTAAAGAATCCCTGGCTCATTCCCTGCTATTTTCATATTTGGAAGGACTAGTAGCTACTCAGAGCACAATAGAGTTTAGAGCACTTTGGTACCACTGTCACGATTCCATCTTATCTGTTAGAAAACTCTTGTATGGTATTTCAAGGGAGTACATTAAGCCCTCTAACAGAGAATATTGGACCCCTTATCAAATCCATCCATGATAGTTAAAGTGATATTAGACTGCTATAGGATAGTAGTATAGATATACTCTCAATGGGTAGGACATTGCATTTCTCTAAGGATGAAGTTGAGAGAAGGGCAACCAAAATGATCAAGGATCTGAATGTCATGAAGAACGACATTGGTCATACAGATTCATGCATTCAAATATTACCATATTATTTTCTCCCTCCTTGGAGAAATACACCTGTTAGGCCAGACCTTGCTTCCCTGCAGCTTGCCAACACATACTGTAGTTCCAAAACTTCCATAATGCCAAAACTTCTTTTTCCCTAAGAACAATGCCAAGGATCAGATTTGTTTTTTCCCTACAGCAGGACCTGACTCCTTGCAAATGTATCATGACTCCAAAATGCACTCCTTCTTGAGAAAGAAGTCTCAAAGTGTACAGAATTCTTCTTTCCCATAGCAGATCTGCTTTCCCATACCAGATACGTACACTGTCTCTCTCCTTCCCAAAGGAGCAGAGCATAGCGGGTGAACAGCGTCTCTCTGTGTCAAAATTTGAGAATTATTAGATCGAGTCTTTTATGGGAATATTCTGCTGATGTAGTTCCAAAGTTGTAAATTCATGATAGTCGTCATCCATCCTGGAGAGATGTTGATCTTCAGGTAATGAACCATTGTGTTCTGGGTTTGACTTGAAAGAGCACTGTGTTTGACAAATGCCGTTTCTTTTAGAGCTAATCTGGTTTCTGGTCAGCAAATGTTGACAGATGTAAACAGATGTAAACATTTATCTTATCCCTGTCACAGTTCTTATCACAGTTTACTTTTTCAGTTCTCATTAGCAACTTTTAATTACAGTTCCAGCAAGGAGGTAGTAAGTCATTGCAGGCCTTAATCTTCAGACTGGTGTCTTCAAAATTATTAGCTTTCATTCATTTATTTATTTCATTCAGTTCCATTCATGCCATATATAAAATCCACATTTATCAAATCTGCACATTACATTTCTTGTGACATGAAGGTCAAACCCTGTGCGGAGTGGCTTAGGAAGGTTTAGCTGGGAGAAGAGAAGGTTGAATGGAGACATGATAGCCATGGTTAAATATTTGAAAGGATTAAGGAGGAGGCAAGCTTTTTGCTGCTCTAGAGCAGGGTGGGCGTTACCGGCCCTCAGGTGTTTTGGACTTCAACTCCCAGAAATCCTAACAGCTAGTAAACTGGCTAGGATTTCTGGGAGTTGAAGTCCAAAACACCTGAGGGCCGGTAATTGCCCACCCTGCTCTAGAGACTAGGAAACAGAGCAATGGATTCAAACTCCAAGAAAAGGTATTCCACCTAAACATTAAGAAGAACTTCCTGACAGTAAATGCTGTTTGACAGTGGAATATGCTGTCTGTGAATCATCATCTCTGGAGATTTTCTAAGAAAAGACTGGATGTTCATCTTTTCAGGATTGCTTTGAGTGGGGTGTTACTGCATGGCAGATTGGATGTCCCTTGTGGTCTCGTACATTTTTCTATGATTTTATTTTCCAATGGAGTGGGAAAGATTCCAGTTTGAAACCTATCTAAAGTCTCTTTGGGTCTTTTAAAGTGGCTTCTGGGCTAGTGATGTAGGTTGATCTTATGGGATTTGCAAATGAGTTATTTGAATTTTACATGCAAGTGCATATGTCAATGAAGCATACGTGAGATGCTGTATTTGCAATTGTATATCTCTGCCCAATGCAAAAATCAGAATTAGTAAAGAAACAGTAGAAAACATCTAGTCTGTAATTAATCAGGCTCAGATCTGTGGGGTGGATAAACAATCAGCTAAGGTTGCTAGTAACTGTGGGTACTTTGTTCTGTGTGTTTTAAAATGTATTTTATAGGAATACATTTTAATTATTTTATAGAATGTTTACAATGATTAGTTTTTAGCTATTTTGTAACCTTCCTCAAACCATGAGGAGAGGCAGGTAAGAAATAAAATCATAATCATCATTGTCGTCAGCATCATCAGAGGCTGAGGAAGTAGTAAGCAGTTACTGGAGAAAGAAAGATCAGTTATTTTAATTTCAGATCTGTTTTGGTATTTTGGGCAGTTCTGGTCAAATAATGTACTTAAAGAGATAGAAGATCTGGACACACACACAAATGTTGCAAGAAATCCAAATTGTATATCCAGTTAAGGGTTGGAGGTCTTTATGTATCTGTGTGTAATGACTCATTTAAATGCTTGTTTAGAAGGTTGGAATTTATTACCTCTTCTATGTAGGTGTTAAATATTGGAGGAGGGGAAAAATTATGAAGAAAACCAAATAAGGTTATGTATAAGTGGCTTGACATGAATCAAAAGTTCTTTTAAGGCATCACGTACCCTCTAACACTGAGAAACCTATCCCTTTAAATCATTTATACAGGTACAGAAGGCCTAGGATTTAGCATCACTTCACGAGATGTTCCCATTGGGGGCTCAGCTCCAATTTATGTGAAAAACATCCTTCCAAGAGGTGCAGCTATTCAAGATGGAAGATTAAAGGCTGGAGACCGGCTCATTGAGGTGATGAAGTGTTGCAGTGCTGTTTTGGCTTCTATTTTGTCCTCTCAGCAAACAACTTTCCTAAAGTGCATAGCATTTTAGAGATCCTTTCCCCCATTTTGATTCGAGTTTTCCAGGCATTTCCTTCTAAATAACAGTATGGGTAAACACACTGCGCTATACCAACAGCAATTAAGTCCATCTGAAAATAGAGGTTTAATATTTTTAGTGGATGGTATTTTTGCACAGATACCAAAACGTAAGGATCAGGCATCCTATGGGAAATGTCTATAGAATATGGTAGTCATTCCATGTGCTGGAACTTAAGTAAATGCTTGCATTTATTTTAACCTTTTCTCTGGGCAATAACAATTAGGATGTGAAAGAATAAAAATACAGAAAGCTATTAATCTTTCCTAAGAAAATGGTGATGGGGAAAATCTAAGGCAGCAGGATGTTATTATTAGCGTAATTTTATGCAATAATATTGTTAAGAGGGTTGTTTGGGTTTCTTAGTTTGCATGCAAACACTGATGTTTGAATTTCTTTGAAGTTTATTTTGGAATCTAATTAGTTTATAAATGGTTTGAATTAAGATAGCTACAACATACTTTGAGAAATTTCTACCTTTCATTTAGTGATATGTTCTCTGCTTTAACTCCATCCAAGCTTCCCTTGTGGGAATACGTATGCAGTCAAAACAAAAGGAGGACTGTGTGGCAATTCTTTTGGAATGTGTAGATAAGAAATTGCAATCTAGAAATGAGAAAATGAGCAAATGAGAAATAAGGGAAATAGAATGTAAATAATGATCAGGAGAGGAAGAAGGGAGTGGTGCTCGTTTGTTAATGAAAAATAAGTTATCTCCCATTGATCTGTGAAAGAACCTTTCCCCAAATCTCTTTCAGTGTATCTCTTTCTTAATTCATTGGGACCAATTATAAATGAATACAGAAAACAAACCCACAATTTAAGTTCATTTTTATACAGCAGCAACCATAACTCAAATTATATAGGAAGTTGCATATATATCCAACGTCTCAAAGTTCCATACATCCAAGGCAAGTGATTTTAGGTGCTGCAGTCTAAATGGCTTTGCAGTTGAACACTAACAACTTGAATTGTTCATGAAATGGATGCAGAGCCAGTATGGGCCCTTTTGCATTGGCAAGATGAAATCCCAATATCCATTCCTGCTATAATCTGTGTTTTTCCAACATTCCAGGCCAATTTGTTTTACTCTTTTCTTTCTGCTCTTCACATGTGTTCAGTAAGTGATTCTGGAGGTTGCTGTTTACCTTCCCTCTTGTACAGAAGCACACACAGCTATAGTAAAACACAATCCCATTCTTTCTCTGATTAGGCTTTATTGCATTGTTTTACTGCAGCTTGAGATGAGACAAAGTGGAGTTAGCTGGATGGGGATCTTCTAAAAAGACTTTGTGAAAAGAAGCTTATTTGACAGAGGATTTGTTAACTGAGATATGGCTGTAACTGCAAGTTACTGTACTCATCTAGTCTAGAGGCTTTTATATGTCACCTCATTTTCAGAGGACTATCATATCTAGAAGGTTTGTGCAACACAGAAGGATCTGTTAAATATACAAATGGTCGCAAAATACGAAGAATGAAAGAACTTACGAGCTTAGTCTTTATGATGCTGTGCCACATTATTTTTGCTCCATCACAGCAAAAAGACTACTTCTCTGGAAATTATCGGACTATTCCCTCGAATGATACTCCCTAATACTTATTAGCATAATTGAAGAACATTGTTCCCTGAAAAACAAATAGAAGAATGATACATGAGTTAGGTACTTAAGCTGATGTGCCTATTTTTCTACTTTCCTCATAGAATAATAGAAGCGTAAGAAGAGAAAAATCTTTACTAAATCTAATTTGTGATCTCATTGTAGTAGGATAAGGGAGGCAGAAGAAGAACATGGTGCTAAAAGGCTGTGTGTGGGCTAAGAGCATTATCATAATTAATATCATGCAAAGCCCTTTCCTTTTTTCTTAGTGGGCAAACTTCCTGTGTTTTAATTCTTCGGTGTTATGCCCCATTGCTTTAGTAATTTCTAAGAAGGGATCAGAAATGGCAGCCTCCTCCCTTATTTTTCTATTTAAGAATATTTAAGCACAAAGTGGTAAATCCATTTACACATTTTCTTAGTATTGCTCCAGAGAGTCTGCCACTTTGGCTTAAAATATACAAGGAGAAAATACCCATGGTGGTCCCTAATGCACTCTCCTAATACTGTTGTCGCACTACAAGCTCACTATGCTTTTCCTACATCATTTGCCACATTTGAAAAGTTTAAGGGCTAAAATGAACTATGGGAGCTATTCTTCTCAACATCCCTTCTCTACCACAGTTTTCCATTCTTGATGTGCCCATTTAGGTTCTTTAAAAACTTCCATGATGGAAAAGTCACCATATCCCCATGCAACAAAACTAGTGTTGCTAGTAAAAATGCCTCTCTAGTCATTCTCATCTCGGGAACTATCTCTTTAAAGCTGTTTGTCTATTGAACTATGTTACTACTACTTTGAAAACATACCTCTTTAATCAAATATTTTGGTGAGGAACGTAAATCTCATGTTCAACTCAGGCGTGAGGAATGTTTGGCTTCCCAGATGGTTTTGACTGTGACTCTTTGGCTACTAGTGACCATGTTGGTGAAAGAGATGAAAGTTGTAGCACATCTGGAAAACCAAACATTCTCAGTTTCTGATTTGTTCCATTGCTCTCTTCTGCCCTTGTACAGTTTTGATGCACGTGTCAAACTCTTAAGAGCCATAGAATAATGTCCAGTACTGAATTAGGGTAGATATCATCAGGGAAGGTTAAAAACAGTTCTGACCCCATTGCATAGTTCATAAAGGAAGTTGAGGGTAGAGGTACTGAACAATATGGCAAGTAATTGTCAGTCGGAAGCACCAAGTTGCTGCTGGAAGTGAGCCTTTCTCCATCAGACTTTTGGCTACTATGGTAGCTAACTTCATGAGAAGAAAGGGACCATAGCAACATGATGATAGAATAAATCTTTCCATTTGAAGACAAATGTAGAAATCTTAGTAAAGACATAACATTTTGATTCACATTTCCATATTCATCTTGACTATAGCAAAAATGCCCATGAGATAACTGTGATCCTGACCATTTGCATTTACTGGATAATGATAGTCTTGTTTATTTGTTGTGTACTGCTTTACACTAACTCTTGCTGATATTTTTCTATTCTGTTTCATATGACTAAATATTGTCATTGCTTTTACAACATTTATTTCATTGGCCTTCTTTTTAGCTTTTGTCTTGTTGCTCCATAACAGAAATCGGCTTAGTCTGACAGGGCTTGTCTTTCCGAAAGCTGTTGTGATAGCTTGTTGAGCACTGAAACCAAAGCAAGTGACTCTTTGTAATTTTCTGGACCTTCTGTAGCAGCAAGAACAGACATTCATATTTTTGTCTTTCCCCAATCTCCTGGGACATTCATGAATTCTCAAAGATAAATGCTCAGATTTTCTTTCTTCTTCAGCCACTTCCTTTAGCTTTTTATGTGGCACATTCCATTCACTTCTGCTGGCTTTAGTTTACTCAGAGTTCCTTTGTGCTTTGCTACTGACTGGCCAACCTGACCACTCATTGCATATGAAAAGCCCATTGATGTTTTCCATCAAGCCAGGTTATTTTTCCTTTCCCAGTCAACAGTGCATTCAAACTGACTATATCCTCCAAGGCTTTGCATGCTCCTTGGTGTACTTTGAAATGTTTCAGGCAAACAAGCACAGCTGTCCTGGCATCTGACAATTAATGGAGATTTTGGGAGGGTTGTGTTTTGTTTTCTCAATTAAGGTGCTTTCCCCTTCCCCTTGTTGCTATCTAGATGTGTCGTAGAGTTTTTGCTACATTTGGAAGTTTGCATTTTACTTTTTATATGTGATTATTTCTAGAAAAAATATTATGAGTTAGTCCATAGCCATTTGGTTTATTAAGCAGAAAAACAAATGGTTGTCTCTCTATAGCCCAGCCCAAACCAAAGAGAATAATACCCACATGTGGTCAGGTTATTTGGGCAGCTGAGACAGAAAGTTTCTTAAGCCCCTCTCCTCATTTCTGGAAATTGTAAATTTCTCCCCCCCATTTCCACTCTTTACAATACACCATATCTGCTGCTTGAGGTGACCACTTCACTCTACCTTGAGCAGAAACAAACAGTTCATTGCTCCTTTCATCTTACTTCTACCTCTGAATGAATTCTTCAGTGAGCATCCTTTAACAGAAACATCAAAATATATAATACTCCAAAATCCCAAATTGTCCACATGGACGTCTGAAATAGAGGCACTTTTGCTTTGTGAAGTTCCAGTGTACCACATATTTTGTTTCATGCACACAATTATTAAAATGTTATGTATAAAATTACTTCAGGGTATGTGTTTAAGGTGTACATAAAACAAGTGAATATTGCATTAAGACTTGGACCCCATCTCCAAGATATCTCAATACATACATTTATGAAAATGGAGATATTCCCAAATTCAGAACACTTCTGTTCCTAATCATTTCATATAAGGGATACTCAATCAATATAGCAACATAGTCAGAAATAAAAACATATCACAATGACAGGCTGAACTATGCTACTAGGAAAACCTACCACCCAACCCAACCACTATGTTTACTTGCTGTTGCTGAAAGTGCAGGCAGGACACACAGAGACAGAGCAAACTCAGTTTGCCAAAAAGCTCTTTCTATTTGTTCTATATCTCTCCCCCCCCCCTTTTATCAAAAAATAAATCTATTAAGAAGGCAAAGATGGGATAGATTTACAATCCCTTTCAATTGGTAGTGCTAGTGTCTGTCCACAATAAACTGTATTTTTGTCGTCTGTCTCAAAGATAAAGCCTGTGTCTAATAACTTTTAGAGACAATTTGTTCTTATCATGCACATGAGGAAAGCAGCTGATTGCCAGTTTGCCCAAGGGTAAAAGATTAGACAAAGCAATAGAAAAGAAAGCAAGGGACACCAGGAGAGTGTGTTGAACATCTGGAATCATATTATAGTGTACTATGCCCACCTAACATCAGTGGCTTAGGCAGTGGCAGAAGGAAGACAAAGAACTGAGTTCAGCAGCCATGAAAGAGCTAACGTGTTGGAGAGATATGTTGCTTAGAGCCCAAAAATCTTGACTTTCTTCTTTAGTCACTGCTAGGTAACCATGGATTAAGTACAATTGATGATTTCATGTTCCAGTGGGATTCTGGCCTCCAGACATGAGTGGGAAAGGTGCAGTTTGCTGATGGAATATGATTCCTGGATCCCATTTTATAGTCTCATGAAGCCTCCCTTTAATTCACCCAAAATCCCAAATACCCACATTGCAATGAAATGTGTGAAAACTTCCAAATACTTCTAATTACCATTTTGACTGGGATAAAGGAGGCACTTTTGCTGTGCTCCTTAGGACTGTATGTGCAGATAGTGGGTTTTTCTTTTTTTTCTGTTGTGTGTGTGTGCAGCCTCCTGCAGTTTAACACTTGCTCAGATGTGACATTGATGTACACATTGACTATTTGCTCAATAGAAAAGTGACCTCACCACCATCATGAAAGTAATTGATTTCAGCTGCAGACTAATCCCATCCGTGCTTAAGTCAAACTGATTGGAATTGGACTTGCTCCCAAATAAAGTGCCTAAGATTTCAGCCTCGAATACAGGGAAGGATTTTTGCTCAAACAAAAGGGTCTTACTTCTTGGGGAAAGTTCTGTTGTTGGTGTTGGCAACGTGATTTAATTCCCCCCCCCCCACCTTCTGTTACAGGTCAATGGTGTGGACTTAACTGGGAAAACCCAAGAAGAAGTTGTTTCCCTGCTGAGAAGCACCAAGATGGGAGGGACAGTCAACCTTCTCATTTTACGCCAAGAAATATTCTATCCAAGGGAACTGGTGTGTATTTTATTTTATTTTTGAAAGTCGCAACGTGTTTTAGATGGATATGAGCAAAATAGTCTGAAGGCCTGCTGTTAACACATGTGTGGCCGGGAATGGAGCCTCTATTATATTTCCTGTGTGAGAACTAATGCTTTGAAATCACAGGTGGCAGCAAATACAAATTATAAGCTGTTGCATAGACTTTGCTTCAATGCCCACAGACAACTGGATTATTCTATGTCTTTTACACTGGTGTGTCCCTGTTGGAAAGCTTGCTGTTTGTCATGCTTTCTCTCTCCCTTTCTCTCAGACCATTTTACATTAATCCAAAGCAGGATGTAAAAATACAGTTTTAGAAAAGAGGAACTTGTAATAGCAAAAAGTTGTTTTTAATACAGCATAATCCCCAGGAGGCAGAGAAACCCCACTGTTGTTAATTTAGCAAGGTGATTCACATAATGCCTTTTGTATAATCTAACTGAAGTGAAAAGTACCACTGTACTTAGACTAAGTGTTCCATAGAACGGGCACTAATGGTATCACAATAATTGTCTAAGGCAAGGTAGTTTTGTTTGTTTGTTTTATAAAGAACAGTGAGATAGATACAGATGTTGTTGAGTACTTAAACCTCCTGGCCCTGACCATTATGCCAGATCTATGTACTCCAAGGCTTTGAACAATGATGCAACTAAAGTTCATATTCTTGGGGATTTGGGCTTCTTCCTTTCTCAATTCACTACAGTATAACAAATCATCTAATATTTTCCTTCAGAAATTCTTCTTAAGACCAGAACAGGAGCCAGCTGCTTTCATGTCTCACTGGTGCCTTGGATAACAGGAGCAGCTGGTAGATCTATTGCTATGGGGGTACAAAATTTATTTTTGATTTTATTACCACTTCTTTGAGTTGTGCATGAACTCTCCCTGTGTTTGAACTGATCCCTTTTGAGATTTGGTATCCATCTGCAGAAGATGCTGTAGTGAAATCAAGAGTGGATTTCCTGCCCACTCAGCAATGGATCTGCTGCCTGCTCCTGTTCAAGGTTGCAACTAGAGCTGTAAATCATTGCTTGGTATGGAGGGGACTAAATTTCAGAATTGGGATGTGGATATTCTACTTTAGTGTATGTTGAAAAGAGAGGAACTCTTCAGTCCTACGTGTTGATACTTATGATGTTTTAGGGAAGATTTGGACGAAATTAAACTAGGGACATTTGGGCTGCTAAATGTTTGCTTTACTATTATGATTTGATAGTGAAATAGTGCTGGTTTCTCAAAATGAGGGGTCAGGAGTGGGGTAGAAATGCAGCAGCATCACCTTTATGGCCATAAGTTTGGAAGAGGGAAATTGACATTTGGTAGGTAAATTTATTGCTTTCACACAGCAACACTATATGGTCATGGTAAATATTTGACTTATATCACCTTATACCAGATCTGGGCAATTGCCGGCCCTCCAGGTGTTTTGGACTTCAAATCCCAGAAATCCTAACAGCTGGTAAACTGTCTAGGATTTCTGGGAGTTGAAGTCCAAAACACCTGGAGGGCCGGCAATTGCCCAGGTCTGCCTTATACATTTAAAGGAAGGTGAATCTGAAACTTTCTGGATCCTATTGCATTCTGTCCCACTCCCACAACTGTATGCATATACTTTATTACTGATTCCTTAGTATCACTTGCTACTGCATCTGGGGTTATATATGTGAAAGCTAATGCTAAAATAAAACCAGTTAGTCATAAAGGTGATGCCACATTTCTTGTTTTTCCTCTCCCTTTCTTCCTCCTTTTTATTCTGCAAGAGCTGAGCATAGCTACTTCTTCAAAAATAAAATATATATCTGGTAGATGTGGTAATGTACATGCATACTGTTGTCACATCATATCTACCAATGCTTGCTGGAGTCAAAAGAAAATGATGTTCCCCATCTTTAGAAATACAAAAATGAGTTGCCTTAGTAAAAAACATAGGTTTATGAAAGATACAATGGAAGTCAAAAGAAAACAACATCGTAAATAACCCACTTTGATCTCTAAGCAAACCTAGATGTTTTATGATTTTAAAATAGTTGGATATTTGGCTTAAAATCAATTGAAAAACAAGTGAATACTAATTATGTGGTGACATGGTACCTGTGAGACTGACTGAAAAGTTTTTTACCTGTTCAGTGTGCCATTTAAACTATTGAGAATACTGGTCATCTAAACAATATCAAGTACATAAGATGCCTACCTTAATGGATGCTCCTCAAGTGGAAAGATTTATCCAGTGTCCCTAGTGAATGTTACTAGTTTCAGAATATGTTGCTGTGTATTGTAAGAAGTCACCGTGTAAAATAGGTAGAACCATGTGTTATTGAATTTTGCAGACCTTTTATGTTATTTTTTAGACACAAAGCAATCTTGTTCAAATTTATATCAGCTAATTGACAGTAATTGTTATAGTATTCAGCATATACTGAACATTGACTAACTGTTTTTTAATTATGATTTTATTATCAATAAAAGCTGGTTAATTAACCTGGATGATAACCTATCATGGGCAAGTCTTAAATTTGCAGGCTTATCAGTGATAAAACTTTATTTGTTATGACAGCAAAACTTTGCATTAAAAATTAACAACATAACAGCCATATTTACTACAATTAGCTAATAAAGAATAAAAGAGCAAAGTGGTTATTTTCATGACCTAGGATTTCTATTATCATCCACAAGCATCTATCACTTTTTCCTGCTAGTGTAGAGAACCAATAAAATAACAATTCCTTCTCTTGCCTAAATTATCTAATCAGTCATTAATAGGGAAAATTATCCGTGGACTTTCTCCTCAATTAAATCTTGTAAGACCTTTTTTGAATGTCAGAATTGGACTCTGAATGTAATGGGTGATTTCTTTTTGTCCTTTTCCTGCCCCCCCCCCCCCCCTTCCTTTCCATCCATCCATCCATCAATCTATCTATGTGATGTTTTCTACATCTAGCCAGAAAAGCTATATATTTGGGAAGCTGAAATTGTACAAAACAGTGGTGTCAACATGCCAATTAATTTCATTGTAATTTATTCTGAAACATGGTTTCATGTCCTTCAGGCATACTGTACATTTTAAATATCTCACACTCTAAAACAATATAATATATTTTAATATCAATGCAGTAATGACATTTTAAAAACTACAGTTGCTAGCAAATAGGAGCCATTGTAAAGTGACTGAAATAAGGTGCTGAAGCAAATGCAGGCTGAGCGTCCTAAATTCCAAAATCCAGAATTATCCACATGGTTGTCTTAGTGAAACTTAGTGAAACATTGTTTCATACACAAAATTATTACAAATATTGTGTACAAAATTACCCTCAAGCTATGTGTATAAAGGATATATGAAACAAAATGAACTCTGTGCTTATTCTTGAGTCCCATCCCCAAAATATTTAACTATGTATATGGAAATATGGGTATTCAAGAACCCCATAAATATACAATATTCAAAACACTTCTGGTTCCAAGCATTTTGGATAAGGGATATTCAACCTTTATTGCCTATCTTCTGAAAACATGCTGAGAGGGTTCTAGGCAAGTTCATTCTACAATATGGAACAATCCTAGCTTATGCTATTTTCCTAATTCTCCTACTGATCTATCCTTTTAAGGGAAGGAATTACAGACCATGGTTTGATCTAGGGCTCATCCATTTTCCTCCATTTTCTTTAGAGAAACCAATTGGACTCATAACTCACTGCCAATAAGGCCAAACATCTGCCAATCATTGGGGTGCTCAAGTCACACTGAGAAAGTTCAGGGGGTTTAGGAGTATCAGATTGAGAGCTGCCATTTCTGCTTTATAGCTCTGTTGCCCAGAGTAATTGCACACGCTTGATTCCACCTAATGACTTTCAAGATTGGTAAGGCTCATATATGTCCTATGACACAATGTAACATTCTGTTTTGTACAAAATTGAATTGTATGTAATGAAAGTCTTTCATTTTTTATCAATAATAGTTGAAAGATGTTATGCACACTTAAGCTCCATTCTTATTGGAAACTATAGACACAAATTGTGTTCTTGACACAATGATGACAGTTAATAAACACAAGCAAATTTCCACGACCAGTTTTTGATTGCTGCTGTTGTCTAAAAGTTTTCCTTTTCTCCATAATCCTTTTGCCAACATGCGGCTGTATTCATTTTGACCCAAGTGGCCAATATTTCGGAAGAGGTCATGAGAAAGCAGCACAATTTTGCTTAAGATTGAGGATTAGGAGATGATTGGCGAGTTCCACTGTATATGTTTTGTTGTGCCAAAATGAAATCTCCTCTTTCCCCTTTTTTATTTAAGGGAATAAAGATTTCTTGGCTCTGTTTTCTGTCTTTGTCAACTGCTGTGGTTCTAGCAAGTAATTCCCCCTCGACAAGCACTAGTTGCCTTTGTCTGCATGTGGGAGATTAATTAAAACTGCACGTCCCTTAGGAGAGATGTTGTGTTTGGTCTGGTTGGCAATAAATGTAAAATGTATCTTATGTCTATACATGACACTGAAAAAAATGATAAAAATATGGAAAGATGCTTTTGTTTGCTGTTAACTTTGCTCAGTTAGCATCCAGCAAATACACCTTAAAATGGAATAAAATTGACCCAAGAAGATTTGATACAAGAATAAGAAATTACATCAGTATGTTTTTTATTAAACTAACTGATACTGCGCAAGCACATAAAATATAATTCCAAATGAAGTGTGGACTACAAAAAAATTGGAAACTAGGGAGTAACATCACAATGGTATCCAAAATAAAAAAGAGTGACAAAATAGCACAAATACAAAAGTCATTCTCTCCATCATCCCAGGATGATTCACTCCAAAGAAGTGCCATCGAAGGGTGTTCAAGTATCATCGAAGTCATTTTGTCCTGTCTACACGTTCATCAGATGTGTAAGAACACTTGAATGAAATTTTAAATCTCCCCTCCTCTAGAAAAATACAAAGTAGGCAAAAGAGAGAGAATTAAAAGCCCCATCAATTAAAAGCTCCATCTAGGATCCTGTCCAGCTCTTTCAATTGTTTTTGAAAGAGCCGGACAGGATCCTAGATGGGGCTTTTACTAGATTCTGATGTTAATAGATGTGTGTTAATCAATTGTTTTAATTGCTGTTTTAATGTTTTTAATTGTACTGTTGATTGTTTTATGATGTTGGCATCATATGGTGCTTTTTAAAAGGCTGTCCTGAGTCCCCCCTCGGGGGTGAGAAGAGCGGGGTATAAATATAGAAAATAAATAAATAAATAGTTCAAAATCTAAAACAAAATTTGAAGTATTAAATACTTTGAGGTTATGAAGCCCTAAATCAGAACAGAGTCCAAACAGAGAAGTCGGTGAGCAAACCAAGATTCATAAATCCAAGATATTCAACAACAGCATCAGGTGGTCATGAGGAGGAGTGGAATTGCTTTCAGTACTAACCA
Organism: Anolis apletophallus; assembly: GCA_030556195.1. NCBI lineage: Eukaryota > Metazoa > Chordata > Lepidosauria > Squamata > Anolidae > Anolis > Anolis apletophallus. Next base: position 24,734,956 of record JARBWK010000008.1, read on the forward strand.
AGAAGATGCTAGCTGGCTTTTAACAAGACTCATCTCAGTCCACCTCCCTGATAGATTATTGAGAATGTGTATCATCTATATATATAAAATCCTTCATTTCGTGGTGACAGGCTTATAGACAAAGAAACCACACAAGGCAGACACACAAAAACAGCCCACATACCCAGAAAACCCTACGAGGTATGTTTGCCAACCCCTACCCCCCAAAGTTAAAGACAACAGCCAAAAAACCATAAAAACATTTGGGCCACTGCGCCAGACAACAAAATGGCACATACGCCAGCTGTGCACTGCAGCTCCTCTCCTCCCCCCTCCATCAGGACTCCAAGCCAAGGAAGAACAAGAGAAGAAGGGGAGGGTAGGGGGAGGACGGTGCACGCTATTGTGTGTGTGCGCGTGAGAGAGCCCTGAAGGAAGTGAACGCTGATGAAGGAAGAGCGGAGGGGGCTGCGGATGATGATGCGGCCGGAGGAGGGAGAAGGAGGGGTCCAGTGAGCCCAAAAGTGCTGCTTCCGTCTGGCTTCCGCTTCCCCTTCCTCCTCCTCCTCGCCGTGCCTGCTGGGCCTGCTGCTGGCCCTGCTCTACCTCGCCTCGCCCCTCCTGGCCAAGAGCCTTCAGCCCGTCACTTCAAGGCACGGTAGCGCCGCTTGCAGCCGCCTCCACCCGGCTCCAGCTCCCCTACCCCGTTCATGCCTGCTGGGGAGAGGATTCAGCCCGGACTACACTCCCCAGCAGGCCTCAGAGAAGAAAGAGGAGGTTGGGGAGGCGCAAGACAATGACTCCCAACATGCAACTGTCCGGTGACAGGATGTGACGCATTATCATAACTTCCGGTTCTTGAGAATTTATTTTTTCCCTAGGGCAAGTTTTGGAGTTCAACTCCCACAATTCCTAACAAGCCGGTAGGCTGTTAGGAATTGTGGGAGTTGAACTCCAAAACGCCCAGAGGGAGAGATACACCCCTGAGCGTGCTCCCATTGGCTGGCTTTCCCCCACAGGCCTTTCCCATTGGTCGGCTTCCCCTCCGTGCTTGGAAAGTACATAAGTAAGGAAGGAGGGGAAAAGAAAGGAAGGAAAAAGGAAGCATAGCAGGAAGGAGGGAAGGGGAAAGTAAGGAAAGGATACAAGGATGGAAGGAAGGAGGGGAGGGGAAAGGAAGGAAAGGATAGAAGGATGGAGGGAAGGAAGGAAGCAGGGGAGAATAAAAGAAGGGAAGGATAGAAGTAAGGATGGATGGAAGGAAGGAAGGAGGGGAAAAGAAAGGAAGGAAAAAGGAAGCATAGCAGGAAGGAGGGGAAGAGAAAGTAAGGAAAGGATACAAGGATGGAAGGAAGGAAGGAGGGGAGAAGAAAGGAAGGAAAAGGAAAGGATAGCAGGAAGAAGGGGAAGGGAAAGGAAGAAAAGGATAGAAGGATGGAGGGAAGGAAGGAAGGAGGGGGAAGAAAGGAACACATATACACATACCCAAGTTACAAACATCCCACATCAATGCGTGGCCGGGTCAGCTAGTAGTTGTATATATGTAAACTTTCCCTGTTACACACAGCCTTTATTGGCATACAACACAGGTATATACAACATCTTCACTCATAAAGATGTGGAGTTCTCTTCTCCACCTCCATTTTCCTGAATGTCTACTATAAGTCTTCATCTTCTGAGGAAGATTAACTTTCCAGGGTGTGGGGCATGCTAGACGTCATCCTCAACCATTTCAGTTCTCTCTCTTCTCTCTCTAAACATTTTTAAGGAGGAATTTATTCATCAGAATGCTCTCTGAGACAATCAACACTACTATCCTCCAACAACCCCCCTCCAAGGGTTTCACGTTTTCTTCCCAAAGCCTAGTAATGATGGATCAAAAGAGACAATTATTCCCTTTTGCTCATGATTTTCAATTCTTCTTATTAATATTGTGGTGTACTGACTTTAGGTCCAGGGAAATTATGTCTGACTAGAGCCCCCTCCCCTCTCTCGTGTGTGTGCACACGTATGAAAAATCATTTGTAATAATTTATTTATTATTATTATTATTATTATTTATTGCGATTTCTACGCCGCCGACTCCCAAGGGCTCGCGGCGGCTCACAAACCACTGGCTCCGTGCCAGGGGAACAGCATAAAAACAAAGTACAAGTAATACAATTTAAAACAAACAATACAATTAAACAGTTAAAACAGATTAAAATGGCAGATTAAAACAGCAGCGGTGTAGGGGCCTACTCCCCAAAGGCCTGCCTAAACAGATGGGTTTTGCAGGCCCGCCTGAAGGGGAGCAGGTCCCTCAGGGCTCTGGCCTCAGCCGGGAGGGCGTTCCATAGCGTAGGAGCTATCACTGAGAACGCCCTCCGGCGAGTAGATGTTAGACGGGCTGTTTTGGCAGATGGAACTGCCAACAGGTTGGTCTCTTCAGACCGCAGTGATCTCGGTGGACAATATAGGGCAAGACGGTCCCTCAGGTACGCTGGCCCCAGGCCGTGAATGGCCTTGAAGGTAAGAACCAGCACTTTGAAGGCGACCCGGTGCTCAATAGGCAGCCAGTGCAGATCCCGCAAGATTGGAGTTATTCGGCAACCTGCTGGAGCCCCAGACAGGAGCCGGGCGGCGGTGTTCTGCACCAGCTTGAGCTTCCGGATCGACGACATAGGCAGGCCAACGTAAAGCGCGTTACAGTAGTCCAGTCTCGAGATGACCGTGGCTTGGATCACCGTGGCCAGGTCATTCCGGGAGAGATAGGGGGCCAACCTCCTCGCCTGGCGGAGGTGAAAGAAGGCAGCCTTGCTGGCCATGGAGACCTGGGCCTCCATGGACAGCTGGGCGTCCAGGTGGACGCCAAGGCTTTTCACTGACGGCGCTGGTTGTAGTGCCGCACCGTCCAGGGTCGGAAGCCGGGCACCCATCCCGCCCGGGTGGCCCAGCCACAAGATCTCCGTCTTCGCCGGATTCACCCTCAACCTACTGGCTCGCAGCCATCCAGTTACGGCTTCAAGGCAGTGCTGGAAATTATCGGGGACGGACTCCGGCCTGCCCCCATCCTCAGAATGAGCTGAGTGTCATCGGCATATTGATGACAGGTCAGCCCATAACTCCGCACCAGCTGTGCAAGCGGCTGCATGTAGATGTTAAATAACAGAGGGAGAGGATGGCCCCCTGAGGAACCCCGCAAGTCAATGGGGAGCCCTCGGAGACCACCCCACCCCTCCTCACACGCTGAGACCGCTGGCGGAGAAAGGAGGCCAGCCATTTAAGGGCTGTCCCCCTCACTCCGGCCATGGCCAGGCGGTGGATCAAAAGATTGTGGTCGACCGTGTCAAACGCTGCCGTGAGGTCCAATAACACGAGCAGCGCAGACCCGCCTTGGTCGAGCTGGCAGCGGAGTTGATCTGTGATGGAGACCAGGACCGTCTCCGTCCCATGCCCCGAACGGAAGCCGGACTGGAAGGGGTCAAGCCATGTTGCATCATCCAAGAAGGACTGCAACTGCTCCATTACTGCCCTCTCAACTACCTTGCCCAGGTACGGAAGATTCGACACTGGGCGGTAGTTGGAGGGAACCGCAGGGTCCAATGATGGTTTCTTCAGTAATGGAGCCACCACCGCCTCTTTCAAGCACTCTGGAAAAACCCCTTGCTCAAGGGAGCTATTAATGATCTTCAACAGAGGCCCACGAGCCCCTCCAGGCAAGATCTAACAAGCCAGGAGGGGCACGGGTCGAGGGAGCAGGTGGTAGGGCGAGCTGCAGTTACTATCTTGTCAACAGCATCTGCGTCCAGTGGCCGAAGCCGGTCGAGGGTGGGCCCGGCGGAGGGCCACGGAGTCTCGAGCTCTTTCACTGTATCAACTGTGGCAGGGAGGTCCCGGCGGAGGCTCAGTATCTTGTCTGCAAAAAAGCTCTGAAAAGCACCGGCGGTAAGGGCCTGATCGCTATTTTTTGGGACAGTAGGGACCGTCGTCAAAGACCGAATCACCTTAAACAGTTGGGCCGGGCGTGAGCCTGCAGACGCTATCAAGGCAGAGAAGTATTCATTTTTGGTTGCCTTGACAGCATGCTCATAAGTCTCCTTTAACAGCTTATAAGCTGATGCTGAGGCTTCGTCACGGAGCTTCCGCCACTCGCGCTCAAGCCGTCTCCTTTCCCGCTTCATGGTCCTGAGGTCCCCTGTATACCAGGGGGACCGATGATTGCGGGGCCGGAGAGGGCGCCTAGGAGCAATCTCGTCGAGGGCTCTGGCTAGTGATGTATTCCAAGCCTGGACAAGCTCCTCGACTGAGACGCTGGTAGACTCCAGATCCCTTAGAGCATTCAGGAACCCATCAGGTTCCATAAGTCTCCTTGGGCGAACAAAAATCCGTTCGGCGCCCTTGCATGGAGGGGGGCGGTTGCTCAACCCGGATCCTTAGAGCACAGTGGTCCGACCATGGAACCTCTATTACGGAGGCTAGGTCCACTTGAACCCCTGCACTGAACACCAAGTCGAGGGTGTGTCCGGCCGAGTGTGTGGGTCCCGAGTTACATAGGGAGAGGCCCAATGTCGCCATGGTCGATATTAGGTCCGCGTCGCAGAGGAGGCTGCATCGGGCGTGACATTGAAGTCCCCAGAACAATAAGCCTGGGAAACCTCAATGCCCACTCCGACACAGTCTCCAGCAGCCGCGCCTGGCTCTCCGCCGGTGCGCTAGGCGCACGGTACACCAGCAAGATCGCCAGGCTCTCCGGGGACTCCCACACTAGACCGACACTCTCCAGCCCCGAGGTGACAAGTGCAGGGATCGCTCTAAGGTGTAATCCATCTCGGGAGAGTATTGCCACCCCCGTCCTCGTTCCTATTCTGGTGCACGGCAACGTAGCCAGGGGGACCACTTCTTGGAGGCAGATGGAATCGCTGTCCTGTAGCCAGGTTTCGTAATACAAAACAGGTCCGCTTTGAGGTCTTCACAAAAACTCCCTGACGGTGGCGGTCTTGTTTGGACAGAGCGTGCGTTAACCAGCACCAGAGTGGAAGGTGGGAAAACTGGATGTCTACCAACAGCGTGTCTGGGGATAGGACGCAGGTCAGAGCCGGGCCGAGTCCGTCTGCGACTCGGGCCGGTTTGCTGAAGACTGAGCACAGTCACAATTTTCCCAATTGCAGCCATAGTAAGAAGTATTGTATAGACCCCTCAGCCCTTACATTCATCGACAGGGAACTTCACCTTACCATTTCCTTGGTGTCACAACTGTCTGCAACCTTCTCAAAATAGTCTGTTTACTCTCTCTTCTGTAACGTCTGGATGTTCATTAGAGTGGCAGGTTTTCACAGCATCCTTCTCCTTTCAGCAATATGTATCTTCTTTCAGTAGTTGTGTAGGATCTTAAAGCCCTGGTGGTAGTGGTCAGTGTGATGAAAGACTGGTCTCCATTTCTTCTGTAACCATATCAGTTGTTATAATGCTTACAGAGAATTTATTGAAAAAGTGCATACAAAATGTGTGTATTTCAAATTTGAATGGCTAAATTGGCCATAATTGAGAAAAATGTGCAGAAATATATATATTTAATCCAAGAGGAAACATTCATAAATTCAGTGAATAGTACCAATGGATAGGAAAAATATGTGAAATACATTTGTGCAAATGTCAGCATTGGGTGAAAACACAGTTTTATGACACAAGAGGAAACAAGAACAGTAGGAAAATGCTTAACCTGCATTCATTTGTTTACTTGTACAAAGTGTCAGTTGTGGGTCTTGGATCTTTTTTTTATGGTTTTGGTGGTGATGTAGCCTGCTTTGCTGGTAGAAGATTTCTCATTAGGGAGGATAATAACTTCTGCCATTCTTGCTTTTGCACTCCATTTCAGTATCAAATCACTTGCTTGTCTTCCTCTTTCTTAGAGGAAGAGATTTCAAATGCCTTTTTAAAGATTTGTTCTTATTTTATTTTTCCCCCTCACTTCTTTTAGAATACTGAACAAACCCAGTCACAAATTCCAAAGGAAACGGTAAGAGTTTTGTCTTTGGCATGTCAACAGTGGTGGTGGTTTTTGAATGTTTCGCTATTCCATCAAAGGAGGTTTTTCAGCATATACTTCCATTCATGATAGATGCTGTAGGGGGCTCTCTCCAGCTTTAAAATGCATCTCATGTTATTTCTTACACTTATTTCAGATTGGTGGGTGTATGTGTATATGTCTTCAAGTCAATTGGCATACTTTACCTTATAGGGAGAGTGATAGTTTTCTGCCTGTAACTGGAGCACACATTGATGAAGACACAAACAAATTGGTTTTAAGAAAAAGAAAGTTATTTAATTCCCAAAAACTGAGCTAGTTAAAGACAAAACTTTCAGACAACAGCAAAATGCTCCAAAATGAACAACTCCCCAAAATTTGAACTGTCATATCTTATTATAATCTTTTAAAAAACAACTTTAGTGTTGCTTCAGAAGAAATATTGGATTTACTCCAGAGTAGCAGGTTTTACATTCAAGTACTGTACATATTTCAGATTCAAGAACATCATACATTATTTATTATATGAGCAACTCAAAGCATGAAGACTTTTTGTTTGTTTATTTAGTCTTTACAGTTCTGTACATGTTCTCCTTATTTTACATTGTACTTTTATAATGCTATTTAAAAAATCCTGCAATACAAGAGTTTCCTGTCCAGGTTAAATCAGTATTCCAAAGGATCTCCATATAGGGACATATTTTGTACAATGGAAGCTTTTCAAGGGATTTAAAGCCAATCTATCTGACCATAAATCAGCATTTGCTCTAATGGCGCTCATTCAGAGACGAAGAAGGCTGGACCAACACATTTTGTTGGATGGTGTGAAGCATGTGAAGTCTCAGAATGTGTGGTACTCAAGAAATAAAGTTATTTTGATCCCTAAGTTAAAAATCTCATGTGCAAATATATAACAGTAATGAATGAAATATTTATGTATAATTTCATAAAAACCCACATCAGGCAGTCATCTCATTCTGCCTAATGGTAGGGCCAAATGTGCCACACAATCTGTTTTTATCTTTTTAAACATAAGTTTCTGTATCACATTCTGTTGGATAGTTATAATAGTGACAGAATAAAATGAGAGGGTCCACTTTTTGGTGTAATGGAAGATTAATGATATGCTCAAGAGTATGCTCAAGAGCAAACTTTGTCCCTCCATGTGTTTTGGACTTCAACTCCTGCAATTCCCAACAGCCAGTAGGCTCTTAGGAAATGTGCGAGTTGTTCCAAAACTCCTGGAGGGCTGGAGTTTGCCCATACCTGCTCAAGAGTGTTTGGTCAAGACAAACTGAAACCTGATATGGATTCTGATAAGCTTGTTTGTTTTGCCAGTTTAAGCCAAACCTTTCTAAAATTATTCAGAATTCTAGATGTTGTGCTTGTCCTCTTACCATATTGTGGCAGGGAAATAGTAGGTATTCCCTGTGTTTTTCAGGTGAACCAACTGCTAACAATTTGCCAAAGAATCTAAACAACAATATGAATATATTATTACAAGATGGATCACATATTTTTCAGTGCACTGCTTGGGGATTACAAATGTATCTGTATGGTAGTTTTTGTAGGACATGAATAGCAGTGGCAGAGAGCATAGGTATATTTCTTTTTTATTCTTCCTTGCTTCTTAATATCTTTTGCATATATTTTTTCCAACAGGAAATCAATAGCTTGAACTTCGCTTTGAGTGTTTTGCATTTTTACTTGGCTGCCTTTCTCCCCTCCACTTGGTTCTGCATCATTCCCCTTCTGCCTTTTCTAGCTCTTGTTGTCAGATCCTTCACCTACTCTTTCTGATTCTGTGTTTTATTTTATTTTATTTTTGTTGTTGTTGTTGTTGTTGTTTGATAACAAGCTTTCTAGTCTCTCTTGTGCTGTTAGTGGTGAATTTAGTCGAGTTGCTGTCATGGGTTTGACAGCGGAAGAAAGCTTAGTGAAGATAGTAGCAAATCACTAAAACAAAATTAGGTTCTTCCAGCTTTGAAGCACAGGCTATCACAAATATTTGCAATGTGAGATAAAAGTGCCTTTTGTTAAGAACTCCAAATGGCTCTCTAAAAGAAAAAAAATCCCAGTGTAATTTTACTTTGAACATTTTCAAGGCTATCAGTATCTCCACCATGTAAGAATTCTTACTTGCTTTATTGTAGTGAGGGACATTTTCTTCAGCATTGCAAGAAGTCATGATTTTGCTAGAACTCTTATTAGCATTTGGCTTATGTGAGTCTTTGTTGAGTGATGAGAGCATGGCTATTCAGGATGAATTTTGGACAGTGATTATGACATCAATGCAGTAGTTGCAGTAAGGATAAGCAACTCTTTTTATTCCCTCCCACCTTCTGAATATTCAAAAAGTTATCTTTCTCCCTCCCTCTTCCCCTTCCTGTGTGTTTCATCCAAACAAGTGATGATGATATGATATTATTATTACATGATACAAGGATTTAAAGATCGAACAGCAAAGACTCAGGCACAAGCCAGTAAAGGTGTTCCCAGTGGTGATTGGCACACTGGTTGCAGTGCCTAAAGACCTGGCAGATCATACAAAGCTGATAGTAAGCACCCCTGGCCATCACATCTACCTGAGCTAACATTTGGAGAGATGGATCTAGGAGCACTACCAAGCTACGAACACAGTCTTTCAGGGGGAGTGTGACCCCATTTGGAATGGTTTGACACAATTCCATTCCCAGATTAGGATGGAACTTGGTTAGTGAGCCAAGCAACTCACCAAACCTCACCTTGCTCTTAACTAATGCCAGGTCAGTCAAGAATAAGGCACATATCATATCATCTATAATCTTCTCAAAAATGAGGGGGCTGGCCTGGCATGCTTCACCGAAACTTGGCTGGGAGATAATAGTGCTCCAACCTGGGCTCAGGCTCTCTCAGCCAGGTACTGCATCAGTGAGCAGGTGAGGGGAAGTGGGTGGGTGGGAGGAATAGCTGTGGTCTGTAAAGCCCACCTTAATCTGACCTGACTACCCACTAGGAAGCTGAATCACACTAAGTGTGGATGATTTCAAGATACCATTGAAGGTACAGCTCTGTAGTTCATGGTATCATGACAAACATGGGCCTGTTCCTGTTGGTTTCTGGACCAATGTGTTCAGCAGGTCATACCCTTTATGCAATTTTCAGATTGGTCAGGGGTAGTATCACATTTACAACCCACCCCTGCAAGGATGGAGGAACTATTAAAATGGCCGCCCTTGAAGACTGATGGATCCTCTGAGATTCCAGGAGGCCTTAAAGGGTTCAGTGGCTGACATCACCAACAATCCTGTTGAATCCCTGTTCAGTAAGTGAAATAAAAAAAATCTAACCAGGGGTATTGACACAATCACTCCCAAATGTCTTCTCTGACTCATGACAAAACAGGCTCCCTGATATACAGATACCCTCAAAAAATGAAACAGGAAGGACAATGAGATGGTAGAAAACTCGACTTTTATGTGACAAGACATGGTATAGAGGGCACCTTTGGTCCTATAAGGTGGTAATACTTGCAATTAAGAAAGCTTTCTTTTATGCAAGCATTGCGTTTGCAGATTCACATCCAGGTGAACTGTTCAGAGTGGTGAGAGGCTTAACCCAGGTGCCCTCTCAAACCCATTGCTAGAACCTTCATTACCTCACTGTGATGCTTTTAACAAAAATTTTGCAGATAAAATCTCTCACATAAGAGCTGACTTAGACACTGTAATTGGAGCAGAGGTTAACAATGAGGCATCCAGCAATGTAAGTGGGATTACACTAGATCAGTTTTAATTATTGAGTGGCAGCTGGCAGGGTGACTGGAAGGTGGGATAGGTATTAAACACTGTCCTCTCCTTCCTCTATGAAGACATGTGACCCAGCCGTCACCATATCTCCCTCTGCACAACTTGTATTGCTGTATACATTGAATTAAAAGCATTGTTGAACTCAGATGAAATGTCTTATAAATTATCTTTTGCTGTCTCCTTTATTTGCTTTTAGTTGTATAAGACATTTGATACAACAACACTTAACACACAGTCAGTGGGTGTATTCCCAGTCAATCAGACCGATTAGCTGGCTAGTCCAGCAGAACCCTACTCACACCAGGGGAATACCTTGTAGCCAACTAGATGATTCTGGATAGCCCTCTCATTTCTACCCAGTCCTTCAGCTGGCCTTCTTGCCACCAGCTTGTGTAACGGTTCCAGAATGATCAGTATGCACTCAATGAGCTTATTTCTATAAATACAACACATGACACATTAAAATAGAAAAAGTCCTCCCACTCCTTGTGAATTCAGATCTACAGTTGCTCTCTCTTTGGAGGTTGCTGAACACCCAGCTGGAATGGGTCTGGGACTCCATCTCCTCACAAATAGTGTAGAAAACAGCAACGTTGGATCAAAATATTTCAGGTCTCTTGTGTAGAAGCATCAGCAGCAGATGCAAATCTTGCCAGGCCTAGTGCAACTCAGCTTTGTAATTTCTCCCTCTTTAGAGGTTGCTGAGTTTCACCCTTCTGGAATAGGCCTGGGGCTTCTGTCTCCTCACAAGTAGTCCAGGAAACAGCAAAGCTGGATGAAAATGTTTCAGGTCTCTCGTGGAGAAGCAACAGCAGACTCAAGTGATGTTTTTACATTTAATGGATTATTTATTTATTTATTTATTATTGAGGCTTTTATGGATTTTGCATACAACAAAGGGTTAAAACGTAAACAGATTAAAACAGCAGTAATAGCATTAAAACAACAGCATTAAATCAATAGTGAATGGCTTCACTTTCTGCAGCAAAAGCTGCAGCCATTCCACTGCAGAGTAGAAGTACCAAGAGACCTCATTTCTTATACATTGAAATGTCTGCATATTGGTTGGGGAAAAATCTTTAGAACTGAAAGCTGAACGTTTCTGGCCTTGAGCCTCAGGTGATCACAAGCTGTCAGTCATGTACCACTATTGTATATGATTGGCTTTCTGTCTCATAACTGAAGCACCCAGAGTTAGCTCATGGCTTAGGTATCTAGATTTGGGTCAGATTGTTAAAGAATCTGTTGACAGTACTGGACAATATTGCGTAAATGACATCTAGCACCTCAGATTGCTCCTTATACCTGTAGTAGATTCATCATCCAACTGAATGGAAGCTGTCATTAGTCTATGATGCTGCATGTGGGCTATTTATTCATTTGCCTAGATTTTTGCCTACCATTTACATACCAGCCCCCAAACTAATCTAGCTTCTTGTTGTGTCCAAAGCTATGAGAAAAATATGGGCCTATCTGCCAAACACTTGTCATTGTAAAATCAGTAATAAGAATGCTGTAGGAAGTCTTGGGATCCATATCCTACACCAAAGACTTCTAGAGGCCTGGTACATGAAAGTATTTGATATTTCTATGTCTAAATTACAGCACTATATATAATAAACTGTTATGTCAATAGATATCTTCTGGACTGTCCTAGCAAAGATACAGTTGGCTTACCAAATTATTCCAGGAAAGTGTAGCCAGAAACTTCCAGCTATCACATCACAACTTGGCTTCATGGGCTTCCCAGATGGCAGTTCAGAATTTCTATTTTTTACTCTCTTATCCAAAACGAAACAGATGCACCTTCTGGTAAACCATGGTGATTATTTTAATGTGAAAAAGAGAGACCACAATATGAGGACTGGTAATTTGTCATTACATTTCTGTTTCTGAGGCTAATTATCTTAATCTTTTACATTGCATAGAAATAAATTGTTAATTACGATATGAGGAACATCTGCCAGTTAACCTTTGTCCTTCTCCTGAAAAGTCAATAGAGCTGGGATAATACTGTGAATTTTGATTCCCTCCCCCTCTCTGTGTTTGTTTTCTTCCTCTCCAATGTGTTTTGACCTGTCTCTTAGCTTCACCTGTGGGGACTTGTTGTTCAGCATGCTTAGTGACTTTGATGGTGCACCTTTGGAGATATGTGGAAGGGGAAGAGAAAAAGGCACAATTTTGGCATCTGTATGAGGGAGAAAAATATTAACTTGTTGCAAATGATGCCCTAATAATCACAATATAGCTGTGATTATTCTTATAGTCTCCCACCAGAAATCTCAGGTTGTGCATAGTGTAAACAACTTTTTCTGATTTTCATCAATGAAGGAAAAGATGGTCTGAATAATAACTTATCTAATTATTACTAATCTTTTCTACACTAGAGAGACATTTGGAAATATATAACTGTGCTATCAATTCACATGGCCAATGGTGAGACCCCCAAATTCTGTTCAATATGTTGTGCAAATAAAGCATGACCCATATTCCGTGTCAAGTTCCAGTTTTTTCCAATGCTGTGAGAATTATGGCCTGGATATGCAAATGTTAGCAGAATTACTTCTCTTTGGAAACATATACTTCAATCTGTGAAATAATTTGTGGTTCTTGAGCAATCCATGTTTTTTTAAAGGCTTAAGAGAGAATTGAGTATCCTCCTTGAAGAACCACTTGCAAATACTGTATATGAGATTTTTCGGACTTCGATCAATGTTCCTGCGAATACATCATGCTATTTAGAGTTGAATTGTTATTGCCAGATGGGGAGAGTTTTGTTTCGGATGAGACTGACAGCATTATTATCTGTGTTGATTGGGTTATTGTGAATGTTGCTTATTATTTCTTATGACTTTCAGTGAGATAAAGCAAAATGCAGTCTTTTTTTGTTTTTCAGTAGTGTGAGAATAGCCACATAAAAGAGAAAGAGTGATTGCATGTGGTTTCATATCAATTTGGGGGCAACTTTGAAAGATTTACGATTACATTTTTAATAAAGATGCAATCTAAAAACTAATCTGGTAGTCTTTAAAAAGAGAAAAATACAAAGAACATTCAGTTTATCCCATGAAGTTTCTGTGATCTATTTCTTTTATCAAATAGAGCTCACTGTTTCTGAGAACCTGATTTGGAAAATAGTGCCAGGAGCTAGAACACCAATCTCTAGGGAATATTTATTTATTTATTTAATTTATGGCATTTATATGCCACCCTTCTCACTCCGAAGGGGACTCAGAGTGGCTTACAAGTCATATCTACATAAAACATACTTATATTATTAGCATAATACTAATACATCATTAATAATATTAGTATTATATAATATTATATTGTTGCTGGGGGAGGAGCTCTGGTGCCGCAAGAGACAAGATGAAACTGTCTTCTCTGCTCTCTACTTTACTCTACTTTGCTTACTAATGCACACAATCTTTTTCTCTAGCTAATTTGAATCATTCGGATATTCAAAATTAATCAGTCAAATATATTTACTATATTTTTAGCATGGAATACTGCATCCAATTCTGGGCACCACCGTTTAAAAGAGAGATTGTCAAGCTCGAAGGTGTCAAACTGGAAGGGTAACTAAGATGATCAAAGACCTGGTGACTATGATTCCCTATGAGGAGCATCTTCAAGAACTGGGCATGTTTAGCCCGCAGAAGAGAAGTTTGAGAGGAGACATGATAGCCATGTATAAATGTGTGAAAAGGTGACATAGGGAAACGAAAGCAGGTTTCTTTTTTTGCTGCCCTGGAAACTAGGACTCAGAGCAATGGGTTCAAATTACAGGAAAGGAGATTCCACCTGAACATTAGGAAGAACTTCCTGCCTGAAAGAACTCTCTGCCTTGGAGTGTGGTGGAAGTACCTTCCTATCTTTTAAACAGAGGTTGGGAAATTAGGCAGCAGCTAAGAAAGAAGGATCAACCCTGACTGATCTAAGAGCCAGTTCATAAACTCTGGAGAGCTTCTGTGTAGCTTCAGAAGATATCTTCATCATACACTGACAGACAAAATATAGGCAAGAGTAGTCCTTGTGGAGCAATTGCCTCTGCTTTCCCATTTACCATAACAGTAACCATGCCAGATGACTGGTTGAGGGCCAACTTACGAGGAAAATTACTACTGTAAATTTTAAGAGGAGCAGAAGGAGAAGGTGATGTAACCCTCCCTAGCTTCTGGCTACTACATGGGCAGCTGGGTCTGCCTATATTCTGATATTAGGAGTATTACAATATGCAGTAAAAAAGCTATTTTAACTATTGTGTTAGTGAATTCACTACACTCTGTGCTACTTTAAGAAGGGGGTAGCAGTATGGCTGTTTCACATCCTTTCCTGATGTTCTAGGTTCAGACTGATCTCTTTTTTAAAAAAAAAACTTTTTAAAAACTTAAATATTCAACTAGGAAATGGGGAGGTTGGTGGTTCCGGTTTCTGATGAGTTTCTGCTTCTCTGTTTCTAATATTTCTGTTCCCCTTTCCTTAAAATCAGTAATGCTAGTTAGAGAAAACCAAAGCCCCTTGGTCTTTGAGCACCTTCCCTGCAGATGTGCTCTGTAGCAGAGGAAAAATAAATTATTAACACCCCCCCCCAAATGCTGGCTTGAATAATGAAAAGAAGTACCTCTCTACCCATAAATACTGGTTCTTTATAGCTAACGCTGGGGCTTATTCTGCCTAAGATGGCAGTGAGCTCACTCTTGGGAAGAACATGTGCTGCCACATCACTTCCTGTTTATTTTCATGGTGATTTCCAGCAATTGTGGGTTTGGGCTTTGCTAGAAAGCATGCCATTGATGGTTCAAAGGTTGTTAGGGCAATTTTAAGTAAATTGCTGAAAATATTCAAGAACTGGAACGTGTGAATTTTGTGGGGGATTATTCCTTGACACTCGAGGGCTGAAAAGATGGGATAAGACGGGCTTTGGATTACACTTTCCCCATGTTTTGTGCATGTATCTTCAAATCAGCCGTAGACCTATAGCAACCCCATACATTTCATAAGCTTTTCTTAATCAAGGAATGTGCAGAATTTCCTTATTCTGTAATGTAGTCCAGTATTTCTCAAACATTTTATGACCATGGCCCTCTTCTGACTATATTTCCTTCCAGTTCCCCTCTCCCCCAATCCAGGATCTTCTGAGGGGGCCTTAGGTGAAAATCACGTATTTACAAACAAAACATTTAAGTAGATACCTTTCTACTGGTAGGACGGGGAGGCATGTGGCCCCAGGTAGCCCACTGCACCTGGTTTTCAGTGGCAAGTATTAACTGGGGCTAACCCCACTTGTCCTCATAGAGCAAGCAGGAACTGGTGCCTTTAGTGTATTTAGACCTACTTCTGGCTCTGTAGCTGGAGCAGAGAAAGGCTTCAAATTTGAATGCTGCAGTAGTTTATAAATCCTGTTTCAATGATAAGATTAGAACTAAAGTAGAGCCCTGTCTTTCATGACATACCAAACAAAGCTCTGCATAGAGCCAATGATATTTTGCAGCTACTGTTAGATTTGTGCTAAAGTGCAATCCTTGCCAGATGTGACATATTAACTTAGCTAATAAGAATAATGAGCCTCTGTATATATGTGCAAATAAGATTAATTAATGTTTACCCTAACATGTGGCAGAAATTAAAATATTTAGCTCAGGAGGAGCTGAAGGGAGAAGAAAGACATTTTTTTCATGTGTGTGAAGGATCAGCTGCACGGGATTTAATAGTTAAGCTTTGGGCACTTGTAGCATCACTGAGAAAATCAAAGCTATGATCACATTTTGCCTGTGAGGCTCTTTAGGTTTGCTGTTTAATCAAATAGAGAAAGCAGAAGTGGAATCAATGGGGAAGCTACATCACATTAGTGGCCTGATGCCCAGGTTTGAATGAATATGCTCTTTTAAATATGTATTCATCTGTACGGAGATCTACCAGTGAAATGCAGCAACTTTCAATTGTTCTCCACAGAAAGATGCTAAACTTGAAATCTCAAAGGATTGTATTTGGTTGCCTAAGTGCTTTTGTTCTGGGTAAATGAAGCAACCATTTAACTATGTAAGATTTTCATGGACACTTGAATTCATAAGATGATATCCTTACAAAGGCTATCATCGCATTATTTGATTGTTACTCAAGATTATTGGGGTGGGGTGGGGGGTTACAAGCTTATTTGTTTACAAATTACACCCTGTATATTATGGAAGGAAATTTCTTTAAAAAGACATATTTCATATCTGTGTGAGAAAAGAAAGAACACCTGTTTTGAAGATATCATTTTAAAGACGGATTTTATCTGGATACTAAAATAATATTCATTTAAAAACTAATAGTATGTCTGATTTTTGTGCTGTAGTTTACAGCTCAATTTAATAAAATTATGACAACCAAGAGAAAAAAAACTCTTAATTTTTAACAAGACCATATATGTAATGGCTTTATTTCCGTGTAACAACAAAAGAATGAGTTAGTATAATAAGGATGAGCTGCATCAGAGGTAGTGAAGGGGAAATAATTAACCCCAAACAAAACTTGGTTAATCTTAATGATAGTTCGTTGCTGCTCCAGAGAAGAAAAGAGAGGACACACATATCTCTTGAGTGAGATTCATTCCTTGCAATCCTAAATTGGGATAGTACATTCATACAAGTATGTATGTATTCATATGGTACAGGTTAAGTATACCTTATTCAAAATGCTTGAGACAGAATTTTGACAATAACAGGTTTTAGACATCTTGCATATCTATGATGAGATATCTAGGGATATGATACAAGTCTAAACACAAAATTCATTTATGTTTTATATATACCTTATGATAATTATATACACAATATTTTAAAAATTTTGTGCCTAAAACCAAGTTTGGGTACCTTGGACCAAAAGAAAGTGAAGGTGGCACTATCTCAGCCAACCTTGTGAATAATTTTGAATTCAGGAGTAGTTTGGATTCCTCAAACCTGTTTATTAAGATCAAAATAAATAAATAAAATAAGATATCACAAGAAATGTCCTTTGACACTTTGGCTAGTAGCATTTTCTTAGCAATGACAAACCTTCTATATTAATAGACATAATAGTTAAAAGTGGTCTTGATAAAGACCGTTGGTGTTTTCAATTTGTGAAAGAAACACACTTCCAGGTTTAAAACTGTTATAAAGTCATGCTTTTGACCTTGTCTTACTTAATTGCGGAGTATGCCTGCCCCATTGGGCATAAATCTGCCCACGCAAACATAGCACTGAATGAGATATGTAAAATAATCACAGCATGTCTTAATCCTACACCTGTTGATAAACTCTATAAACTAGCTGGCACCCCCCCCTCCCATGTGCAATCAGAAGTTGCTGCCAATTGTAAGAGAAATAATGTTGAACACTATGAAAGCCACCCATTGTATGGCTATTAGCGTCCTCCCAGTAGTTTTAAATCAAGGAAAATTTTCATTAGAGCCACCACTCCTCTAAATGTTCCTCCAGCAACAGCAAGAATATCTTTGTGGGCAGCAAAATCAGGCAATTCCAACTGGATGGCCCCCACGAGGGTCTTCATCCAGGGGCAAACCAAGAATGGGCAGCTTGGAAGTCCCTGAACAGATTCAGAAGCAGGGTTGGCAGATCAAAAGACAACTTGGCAAAATGGCACTACCAAAGAAGAATCCTCTACCTTGTGTGACTGTTGAGCAGAACAAACAACTCAGCATATGTATGCTTGCCCACTATGGCTGCCTCATGCACAGAACAAGAACTGTTGAAAGCTACAGACAGTGCAGTCGCTGTTGCCCGTTTTTTTGTCCAAATCTATTTAGCAGCTTGCGATCCCTTTATTTTATCAGTTTTAAACTTATCTATTTATGTAACGCTTTTGACATGAAATAAATAAATAAATCACTTATCTATAATTAAAATATATTGTGTTGTAATCTCATGATATACAACTATATAATCAACATGGTCACCGCACCTCAAGAAGGATATAACGGAACTGGAAAAGGTACAAAGAAGGGCAACAAAAACGATCCAAGGGATGGAGCAGCTCCCTTATGAAATCAGGTTGCAACACCTTGGTCTTTTCAGCCTTGAAAGACGGCGTTTAAGAGGTGACTTGATCGAAGTGTATAAAATCATGCATGGGATAGAAAAGGTGAATAAAGAAAAAAATATTTTCTCTGTCACACAACGCTAGGACGAGGGGGCACTCCCTAAAGCTCCAAGGAAGAAAGTTAGGACTAATAAAGGGAAATATTTCTTCACCCAGAGGGTCATTGGGTTATGGAACTCACTTCCAGAGGAGGTTGTGACAGCTGTCAGCCTGGACAGCTTCAAGGCAGGATTAGACAGATTCATGGATACCAAGGGAATCAGTAGTTACTGAAATGGACATCCAAGTGCCACCTCTGTGTTGATGGAGGCAGGCAGGATTTTCCCCGGGTACTGGTTGTGGGGGGTCGGGAGCAGCTGAGGGTTTTGCCCTCCTTTCTGCTAGAGATCCCTGTGTACAACTAGTGGGCCACTGTGTGACACAGAATGCTGGACTAGATGGGCTGAGGCCCGATTCAGCATGGCTCTTCTTATGTTCTTATGTTCTTAACATTGGTGAGTTTGTAGGAAATCACTACAGCCGCCTCATATCCAGTAGTACAAGTATCTTCAAAGCACACTCTTCTATTGACAGAATACATATGTGTTTAGATATATAAAAATGTCCACCTCACAATTAATCTTTACGTAATTGATGTAAAAAGACTGACAGATACTAAATAGGTTACCACAGGTCTCTGTTAAGTTTATTTCCCCCTTTGAAACAGACAAACAGAAATGCCCTTTGTAGAACTTCAAGAAATTTAGGAACAAAAGTGAATGTTTCTGGAACATGGCCATACAGGCCAATTTTTTTTAGAACAACCCAAAAGATGAGACTGTTTAGAATCCAATGTCAGTTTTAATACATCCTGATACCGGAACATCTGGATAATAATGATATTGGAGTATGGCTGATATGATGGAGAAAATTTCAGCTATCTTGAAACTATTCTGAATGTTATACTATTCTGCTGCTGGTCCAGCTCTGAGCCAACCCTGAAAGGAACACGTTGAAAGAACAGGATATAAAATATAAATGATACATAGAATCATATGAGTTCAGTTAGAAAACAGGTGAAGTAGAAATCTTAAACTGTTCATTCCTATTGCCCATCAGGTTACTGAATTTTGAGTGTAGATTTCACGGGAGAGTTCCAAATCTCAGTATCCCCAGATGATACCCTAAATATCCAGTTATTTATCACGTTTGTATCCCTGTCTTCGCAAGACAGGTAGACATGAGCCTGACATTTTATCAGTGAGCTACATTAGGCTCAGGTAGTTGTTAGTGGGGAATGTGATTCTGGGAGAGGAGATCTCCCTGGGAAGGCAGACTGTAAGCTTATAATAAATAAAATATGGATTGAGCTCCACATGGCTTCTAAGCAGAACTGTGAAAGAAGGAGAGATGTTCTTGTCAAGTTCAGGATATTTCACGTGTTTCTAGAACTCCTTGAAGACTCATCCTCCCACTCCACAAGAAAGGTTAATCAAGATTTGTAGTGATCTTAGGCAGCACTCAATTATTCAGCATTAGTCTAGAAGCACCTGATATAAAGCCGCCACTAGTTCAGCACTACTAGAATTATGCTGGAGGAAAAATAGATTTGTACATTAGGATATGCATTTATACATTAGGACTGTAATACATATAAGGACAATTTAAATTAGTATTTTAACTCAGAATTTTTAAACATTGTGCTTTATATTCATTGTTTTTGTTTTGTTTTGGTAAATCATTTTACCAAACATATATAAAACTCCCCAAAACAAAAAAAACATAAACTACAAAAGATTAAAAATACATTTTTGTAAAATAATACTACTGCATCCTAAACATCAAATAAACAATAATTACAGACTACAAAAATCTACGTTATCTAATCTAAGGGTTTTTACATTCCCAGTCTGGTGGTTATAATCTCTTGGTTTTCTACCTCCATTTGGTAAAAAAGAACCATTGGTACATAATAACATACTTCTAGTAAAAAAAAACAGTGATGGAGATTAGGCCCTATCTTTCTTAAAGTTAGTTAGGGATTTCTCCTTAAACAACATCATGAGTTTATCGATTTCCGTGAGTTTGATTATTTTCATAACCCAGTTGTCTTGGGACCGAACCATTGAGTCTTTCCAACTTTGAGTGTAGGTAATTCTTGCTGGTGTTATCATATATAGCGGACCTGCCCAACAGGCGGCCCGCCAGCCCCTTGGATGCGGCCCGCCTACCCTCCTGCAAGAACTCAGCTGTTTTTAATTTTTTTTTAAAAAAAAAGTTGGATCTCTGGGGGGGGGGTGACGTGAGGAGGGGCGTGGCAGGGATGAGGAAGTGAGCTGCCGCCTCCTCCCTGCCACACCCCCATCCCCCCTCCTCCCCCCCGCACCAGCGCTCCATTCGGGAACACTGCTGCTGGGGGGGGGAGAAGGACAGAGGGGGCGTGGCAGGGACGAAGAAGCGAGCCACCTTCCTCCCTGCCATGCCCCCTTCCTCCTTCCCCCCCCGCTCAGTTCAAAAACGCTGCCGCTGGGGGGTAAAGAGGGATGGAGGGGCGTGGCAGGGACGAAGAAGCGAGCCTCCGCCTCCTCCCTGCCATGCCCCCTCCCTCCTTTCCCCCAGCACCAGCGCCCATTCAGGAACGCCGCCGCCGGGGGGGGAGAAGAGGGACGGAGGGGTCGTGGCAGGGACGAGGAAGCAAACCGCCGCCTCCTCCCTGCCATACCCCCTTCCTCCCTCCCTCCTTTCCCCCGGCAAATAGAGAGAGAGAGATAGAAATAGAGAGAGAGAGACACAGAGACAGAGAGAGTGAGATAGATAGACAGACAGAGAAAGAGATACAGATATAGAGTGAGAGACACAGAGAAAGAGATAGAGAGAGATAGACAGAGAGAGAGAGAGACAGATAGAGAGAGAAAGATAGAGAGAGAGAGAGAGATAGACACACAGAGAGACAGAGAGAGAGGGAGAGAGAGAGAGAGAGAGAAATAGAGAGAGAGCGAGATACAGATATAGAGTGAGAGAGACACAGAGATAGAGAGGCAGAGAGACACACAGAGAGAGGGAGAGAGAAATAGAGAGAGAGAGACAGATATAGAGTGAGAGAGACAGAGACAGAGATATATACATAGAGAGAGAGAGAGACAGTGACAGACAGAGAGAGAGAGAGAGAGAGAGAGAGATAGAGAGACACACACACACACAGAGAGAGATACAGATATAGAGTGAGAGAGACACAAAGAGAGAGATAGAGAGACAGATATATATATAGAGAGAGAGAGAGAGAGAGACAGAGAGAGATAGAGAGAGATAAAGATAGACAGAGAGAGACAGAGAGACACAGAGAGAGAGAGAGACATGGCACAGCAATGCGTGCACGGGTACAGCCCTGCCCCCCGCGAGCAACCCCGCCCCCCACTGCGGCCCCCAGGTGATCAGTGACCGGAATTCCAGCCCTTGGGCCGGTAGAAGTTGGACAGCCCTGATATAGCAATAACTTTCCACATTTCCTATGGAGTTATTCATCTCAAAATTTCATTTCAAAATTGACTTATTTATTTTACAATCATACGAATTTGTGCCCAGTATTTCTGGGCCTTTTTACATGACTACCAAATAAGGTGAAAAGTACCCACTTTTCCTCCACATTTCCAACAGTCACTAGGACTATTTTTATACATCTTAGCAATTATTTCTGGTACCAGGTACCCTCTATACATCATTTTATTTAAAACTCAAATCACTACACAGTGGAAATTTTAAACTCTTTGTCCAAACTCTTTCCTATTCTTCTCTTTGTATTTGTTTACCAAAATTTAGTGGCCACTTAATACAATCTTTCACCTGTTCCTACTCCATTTCATATTTCAACAACAATTTATACAACTTGGC
Organism: Anolis apletophallus; assembly: GCA_030556195.1. Classification (NCBI taxonomy): domain Eukaryota; kingdom Metazoa; phylum Chordata; class Lepidosauria; order Squamata; family Anolidae; genus Anolis; species Anolis apletophallus. The sequence goes on from JARBWK010000008.1 coordinate 24,756,682, forward strand.
AATTCAGTGATTACCTCCAGAGTACAAACCAGTTTCAAATTCAGGTTTGTCCACAACAAATCCAAGTAAGTTTTTATCCATTTTAAATCATAGAATCAGAGTTGGAAGAGACCTTGAGGGCCATCCAGTCCAACTTCCTGTCAAGAAGCAGGAAAATCACATTCAAAACACCCCTGACAGATGGCCATCCAGCCTCTGTTTAAAAGCCTCCACCACAGTCTGGGGCAAAGAGTTCCACTGCTGAACAGGTCTCACAGTCAGGAAGTTCTTCCTAATATTCAGGTGGAATCTCCTTTCCTGTAATTTGAAGCCATTGTTCCACATTGTAGTCTCCAGGGCAGCAGAAAGCAAGCCTCCTTCCTATGACTTCCCCTCACATCTTGTTACATGGCCCTCATAATGTCTCCTCTCAATCTTCTCTTCTGCAGGTTAAACATGCCCAGCTCTTTAAGCCACTCTTCATAGGGCTTGTTCTCCAGACGCTTGATCATTTTAGTCACCCTTCTCTGGACACATCTCTAGCTTGTCAACATCGTTTTAATAATTGTCTGTAGAGAAACAGTTGTATTGGAAAGTTCTCACGCAGTACTTCCTCTCTTGTCTTTATTATATGCTGAGCATTATCCAACACCAACAGGTCTTTTATAAATCAACTATTTTTCTTTCAAGACAATTTCCTTTCTAAACAGAGCTTCATGTGGAGAGCACAACAGTGACGTTCTGCCGTAATATCTTTTCTTATACTTGTTCTACACATTTAATAACAATCTCCTTGTGTGGTGATTATGAAATCAGAGTCTGTCTTTATTTTATTATACCAGAGATAGGTATGGATCCCAAATTTCAGACCTTCTCCTTCTAGTTGTAGTAAATATTCCTGCTTTCTGACTTTACTTTTTAAACCAGAAATTCCATATAAAGGAGTGGACCACTCCTTTTTTTAATCTTGAGACATTTTAAGGTGTATTTACTTGCTTTTTTAGAAACAACTTTTATTCTGGTAAACATTTCTTTAAAATAACTACATAATTTCTACAGGGCACTCTTATGTATCAAGTACTTTCCAGCCTTGGGTCCAAGAATGCTATTGCATTACTATTCCCAGAAGCCAAACTTCAGCATAGCCTACAATCTAGGATTCTAGATGTTGTACAACATCACCATCTGAGAGGCAAAATTTAGAAACCGGTCTGCTAGATTCCAACTTGTCTAAATCTGTATTGGAATATATTTGTGGTGGATTCTCCTTGTTTGGAGGTTTTTAAACAGGATAGGTGGCTATATGTTATGAATGCTTTGATTGTGTGTTCCTGTGTGGCAAGTGGTTGGACTAAAGGGCTTTTATGGGCTTTTCCGGCTCTGTGAGTCTATAATATTTTTATAGTTGAGTATGTGTAGACAGTGGGCTCTTTCATACTACACAATTATAGTGTTACAATTCCACTTCAGCTGTCATGAAATCCTGGATTTTGTCATTTGTTCAGATTTAGTGGAGCTTCGTGGCTGAGATTTCTCAATGACACTCTCTAAAATAAAAGTCCCAACGTTCCATTGAAGGTTTCCATGTTAAAGTGGGGCTATAAAGCTACAATTGTGTAGTGTAAAAGGGTCTAGTGTTTCTCATTCTTTGGCTCTTTCACAGACAGACACATCCAATATACTGTATTGGGGTTTCCCAAATCTGATCCAAATGGTTTTTCTCATTTTTCCAGAGCAAATATGGGGATTTGGGAAATCAGGACTGTACAAGAAAAACAATTCATTCTGTACTGTTGCTTGTTATGGTGGAAGAATGCCATTGGCTTTAACCCATAACTTAAGTTTTCTTAACTTAGCTTGAGCTGAATTGTTTTTTTTTAATTACCAGTAACTTATTATTAGCTTTGTTCCTCCTTATTTATTTTATTTTCCTTATTTTTTTGCTTTAACATTTTTATTTATTTCATTTATCTTCTACTGTTTTCACAAAATTCTTACTTTTTCCTGTAACTATCATTTCAAGAAACATAAGTGGTATAATCAATGTTGTTTCCTGATGTGTGTGTGTGTGTGTGTGCGCGTGTGCGTGTGGGAATTGCATACTTTTTTTCCCATTTCTCCTTAATGTAAGCCCTTCTATTTATTTTCTGACTATTATTAATTGCTGCTCTCCAAGGTTGAACAGAAGTATCTGTGGCTTTCTAAGTGCCACAGCAATTTTCCTTCCTTTTCTCCTTTTTGTTTTCCTCATTTTGTTTTCTCTTATTCTTCAAGTTTTTCATAAATCCACATGGCTTGTTGCTTGTTTTATTTGTAATTTTGTGCCTTCAATGTCTTTTCTGATATATGATGACTCTAAGGTGACCTTATCATGGGATTTTCTTGCCAGGATTTGTTTAGATGGGGTTTGCCTTCCTCTGAGAGAGTATGACTTGCAAAGGTCACCCAATGGGTTTCCATGGCCAAGCAGGAATTCGAACTCTGAGGGTTTTTTAAAGTTTTTAAAAAATCATTTTTATTGAGTTACTTTTTACATTCATACGATAAAACAGTTGAATGAAACTAAGGGTGAAAAAGAAATAAAGAAACAAAAAAGTAGAAGGGAGTAGCAAATTCAAAGAAGGGGGGGAAAAAACAAAAAACAAAACCATAACCGAGAAAACAATATAGAATAGATGGATAGTTAGTAAAGCACTAGAAAAGCATTAGAATTAGGTAAAGGAGATGATAGGTTAGGTTAGGAAGATGTTAGTAAGTCTCCCAATCCATTCCACAGGGATTATTTTGGTTCTTGATAATTCTGGTTCGCTGTCTTATATTCTGCATTCGCCATTCTTCCTTCAGTTCTTTCTATTGTCATTTTCTTTGTACTGTTTAGACAATCTTTATGACATAAAGACAAACTCTGTTTTTTTAAAGTTGTAGTCAAACACTCAGGCTGCTACAGGCTGCTCTTACTTGTCTCCTCTCATAATATTATGTTTCCTCATCCCTTGGTTCATCCCCACTTAGGGAAAGTCAAGTTTCAGCTCACATGGAATAACAGGAAATGCCATAAACATATTAATGGTTTTTTTTTAGAGAGTGTGGTGGACAATTGTCCTCCTAGAAATCAGTGTCCATTGTCATACAAACATATCTAATTTCAAGAAGTGTGTGAGCCATTTAATTGTGGACTGTGCATACTTCTGGGCCAAGGTAGCTAAGTAAAGATTAGCTTAAAGCTTAGCTCGGGAGTCTTCAACCTGCGGCCCTCCAGGTGTTTGTGATTCCAACTCCCAGAAGCCCTAGCCAGCTTGTTCAGTGATTGGGAATTTCGAGGACTGAAGTCCAAAATACCTGGAGAGCCACAGATTGAAGTGGCCTGGCTTAGGTATTTGGCTTTTCTTAGAATTCGTGAGCTTTAGACTATGCATTTGCCAAATTTTATGTGTCGACCGCAATGCATTTCTGAATCTCAGAGGGCCAAGCATCTTTGTAGGTATAATGTTCTGTTTTCTTAAAAAATTCATTGCACAACTTCATGTGGCCAAATTACAGTAGAGATCCCTTCTACAAAGAATTTACAATCAATACTAGAGGAAGTGGGAAGACCACCGAAAGAGGAGGGAGAATGTTGAAAGAAAAGCAATGGAATGGAAAAGGTCGGTGCGTTAAGAGACAAAGCTTAACAAGGGAAGCATGTAAAAATATACTTGGGTGCAATGTGAAGTGAACTGGTAAGAGACAATTGTCATATGGCTCTCCCCATTGCCACATGATTTCATGTCACTTCTGCCATCCTGATGCTAAGTTTGAGCTTGAAGAAAATAAGTCACCTACGCAGTTTATCACCCATCGAATTTTTATTGCAAATTACATACTCGAGCAGCTTCATTCATTCAGTTGAAGTAATTTCAGGTGACCTTTTCTTCAGAACAGCAGCTCTGCACAGGGCATTGTGAAGTTGCTAATTGTTTTGGACATGGTACACAAGAACTCTTGAGGGAGTTGAGTCTTGTTGATCAGCCATTGCAGCACTAAATTGACTTGGGTGTGTTTATTTCTGATGGTGCCAGGGAACATGAAGCAATAAATTCCTTCTGCAAGATCATCTCATCATGAAAATAATCTTGAGGTACTTTGATTGACATGCCAAAGCTGTTAATTTGGAGCATATCAAGATCAAATGGAAGTTATTGCAATTAGTCAGTGATTGTCTTATCTTTTTTTCATTTTTGTTTTTAAATGCCACATTTTACATAGCCTCCCTTGTGTTTTAAAGTTATGATTCATGATGATCTCAGGATTTTGGTGGTGCTTAATTGATTTTTTTCCTTATGTTAAGTATGGGGGAGGAGAGCTTTACCCCACAAATTTTCCTTTCCTTTTTAAAAAGAGATTGATTCATATTTTTCTGTAATTTATTCCTAGTTCTTTATATATCTAGCAGAAATGTGCTGGTTAGAGGTTGGTGAAATTACTTTTTTGGACAATAGTTCCCAGAATCCCCCAGCATCTGTAGCACAGCAGTTCTCGTTTGTGCCTGGGGGCCAGGAAACAGGACCGGGGGTTCCATTAGCATTAGGGCCTGCACCAGCAGAGATAGATTCTGAAGAGGATTTGGAAGGGTTACCTGAAGGAGCGTTTCCCATCACTGGGCCTCTTTCCCCCACTGAAAGCTTGGCTTGGGATGAAAGTTGGCTTGACCCTTATACAGACATAGATGATAACCAGGTGCAAATGGAAAGCAGTGATAGCAAAAGTTATGAACATCCAGGTGGGAGAGGCTCACAGGAGCTTCTGAGTGAAAACATGGAAGAAAGCGGCTGGGAAGATTCTAAGGAGGAGAGCTCTCATGGAGATAGGGACCCAGGTGCTTGGAGACAAGGCCGAACCTTTGATAGGAGAAGTAACATTGAGTCCAGGAGAAGGAGATGGTACCACAGCCTAGACAGGCCGAGGTCCGTCAGCAGAGATTGGAGACGACGAAGCCTAGAGCGTCGGGGACCTCGGCCGAAAGATTAAGTATAGGATCCGTGGGAACGATCCCCAGTGCTTCGCCACGTCTCTTCTGAGCAGACGTGTAGCGGTTGGTCCACGGAGTTAAGTTGGCTAGTGGCCACCAAGTCTTGCCTTGCTTTTACCTTGCCTTGTTCCTGAATCCGCATTGCTGCGCGGAGCCCTGCTTAAGCCTTTGGATTACTTTACCAAGTTGTTTTGGACATTGTTGCTTCAAGCCTTTGGATTGCATTGCTATTTTTATGGACAATTTACCTTTTGAACTGTTTTATATTCAATAAAGTAGTTAGCCTTCAGTCCGTCTCTGTGTGTGTGATTAACGGGCCGGTCAAGTCCGTGCATCGTGACAGTTGGCCGAAGCACTCCAAGAACCCCTTATCACACCACGGGACGCCGCAAGAAGCGCCCAACGAACGTGGCCGCCATGACTCGGCCGTCAGATGCCCAAGTGGCCGAGATGCAGCAAGAACTGGGGAGCTAAGGACCAGGGCCGGACGGCACCCGGAGTATCCGCGCCTGCACGATTCGGAGGCAATCCGGCTCAAGTCGAGGTGTTCCTCGGCCAAGTGGAAATGTACCTGGAGCTGCGGCCCAACGAGTTTGCCAACGATAGGGCCCAGGTGGGCTTTGTCTACAACTTGTTGGAAGGAACGGCGGCAGCGTGGGCGACTACGCCACTCTGGGCCAGATCCCCCCAGGTGGCCAGGTTGAGAGACTTTCTAAACGCCATCAAGGCGACTTGGGGAGCCCCAGTGAATGCGCAGTTAGCTGAGCGGGATTTGGACCGGCTATCGATGAGGGACATGTCCTTGTCCCAGTATATTTCCCATTTCCGTGTGCTGGCTGCCCAGTTGGATTGGAACCCCTCTGCTCTCCGTTACCAATATATCAAAGGGTTGTCATCAGAGATGCAACAAGAGATGCTAAGAGGGTATGGCCGTCCCGCAGACCTGGAGGCGGCAATCACCTTGAGCTTACGTGTGGAAGCGGGTTTGCAGACCCGGAGGCGTTGGGACAAAGGTGCGGTGGAGAAGCCAGTGGCGAGGAAGGAGTCGGGGGCCGGCCAATTCTTGCCCCGACAGTTTGCCCCGGCTGCTCAACCTTTGGACGAGCCGGAGCCCATGCAGCTTGGGACTGTGCGGCCCAAAGTAGACCCGGCGGAAAAAGCACGCCGTCAACGCCTCAACCTGTGTTGGTATTGTGGAGGAGCTGGACACTTTTCTAGGGAATGCCCCCAGAAGCCGCGGGGAAAGACTCCTCGGGCCTCAGCTGCCCTTGGAGGGGTTCCAGAGGCTGAAGAAGCAATCCAGGCAACGGGGGAAGGGCCCGGCCGGGTGTAAGAGGGTTCGCTCACTCGGCCGACGTCGCTCATCTTCCCCTGAACCCAAGACTGGACAATTGTTCTTAGTGATGGTCAGCCTGTGGTCGCCAGAGAAGGGGCCGATGATGGTCCATGCCATGATCGACTCAGGGGCTACCAACAACTTTATCGATGCAGACTATGCCAAGTCTGCTGGATTACAATTTCTTGAACTCCAAGAGCCAAAGGGTGTGCAAACTATTGATGGGAGATCTCTGAAAACTGGGGCTGTGACTCACTATACAGCCCCTACCAAGATGTGGACCAGTTCCCATAAAGAGGACATTTCCTTTCTTTTGACCAAGTTACCGGATTTCCCTATCGTCCTGGGCATTGTGTGGCTCTCGCTCCATGATCCACAGATCTCCTGGGCCAAGAGACAGTTAGTTTTTTCTTCCGACCATTGCCAGAGCCACTGCATGACGGCCCGGGCTTGCCAGGCTCAGGAGGGCTTCATTCGGCCTTCTCAGTCCCCGGCCGGGGCACCCATTCTTTTTGTCAAGAAGAAATCAGGGGAACTGCGGCTCTGTAATGACTACCGGGAGCTCAACAAGATCACGATTCGGAACCGCTACCCCTGATCCCCGAGCTGTTGGAGCGGATGCGGGAGCCAAGGTGTTCACTAAACTGGACTTGAGGGTGCTTACAATCTTGTGCGGATTCGTCAGGGCGACGAATGGAAGACGGCGTTCCAGACCAAGTGGGGAAGTTTCGAATACCTGGTGATGGGATTCGGTTTGTGCAACGCCCCAGCCTGTTTCCAACATTTCATGAATGACATTTTCCGAGACCTGTTGGATCGTTATCTGGCAGTCTATCTTGACGACCTGCTGATTTTTTCTCCGGATCAGGCGACCCATGACCTCCATGTCAAGGAAGTGCTCCAGAGACTGAGAGCCCATGGGCTCTATGACAAGCTGGAGAAATGTGCTTTTGATCTGCGTGAGGTGGACTTTCTGGGCTATCGTATCTCACCTACGGGCATTGCCATGGATGACACCAAGGTCCAAGCTGTGGCTGACTGGATGGCTCCAGCCAGCAAGAAAAACATTCAAAGATTCCTGGGCTTTGCCAACTACTACAGAAAGTTCATTCCTGACTTTGCCAAGTGGGCTGATCCTATCACCCAGTGCCTGCGGGGAAAGGTGCCGTTCCGGTGGACACCGGAGGCGGACGTGGGTTTCCGCAAGTTAAAGCAGCTGTTCACCACCCAGCCGCTTCTGCAGCATCCCAACCCCCGCACCCCTTTCATCATGCAGGCTGACGCTTCGGATGTAGCAGTGGGAGCAATCCTGCTACAGCCACAGGGGACGGACTTGTTGCCCTGTGCCTACTACTCCCGGCAGCTGACGGCTCCGGAAAAGAACTATACCATTTGGGAGAAGGAGCTCCTGGCCATCAAGGTCGCCTTTGAAGTTTGGAGACATCTGCTTGAAGGGGCCAAAATCCCGGTGGAAGTTCACACCGACCACCGGAATTTGGAGCACTTGAAGACCCAGCGCAAATTGAACCAGAGGCAACAGAGATGGTCCCTGTTCTTTGAGAGATTCAATTTCCGCATCCACTATGTGACCCCCAAGCAGACCAAGCAAGCTGATGCTCTGTCCAGGAAGCCGGAGTATGTTCGTGGAGGAGAAGGGCTTTCCGAGGCGCGTTTGCTTAAAGCGGAGAACTTTGCGGCTGCTCGGGCAGCCCCTGTGAACCCTCCAGTGGCCCCGCCGGCCCCTGGGGACAAGAGGACTGACCTTTGGATGCAAGAGCAGCTGACCAAGGGGGTGCAAGCCCCTTTCCAGGTAAAGAACGGGGTGCTCTACCACCGCGACTCTGTCTATGTTTCCCCTGGGCCTGAGCGGGCGGACATTCTTAACCTTTGCCATGATAGCTGGGCCGCAGGTCACTTTGGACTGTTCAAGACCCTACAGTTGGTGCTACGTGATTTTTGGTGGCTCAAAGTGCGGAGGGATGTGGAGGACTATGTGGGCTCCTGCCCTGTGTGCCAGCGGGCAAAGAACCAGGGGGGCAAGCCGGCCGGTTTGCTCCAGCCGCTTCCGACCCCTTCCGCTCCCTGGAAGATGATTTCGGCCGATTTCATCACCGACCTGCCCAAGTCCAAGGGTTTTACCACGATCCTGGTCGTGGTGGACTGTTTCACCAAGATGGGACATTTCATTCCCTGTGTGGGGGTGCCTACTGCCAAAGAGACTGCTGATATGTGTGTGCAACATGTGTTTTGGTTGCATGGGCTTCCACAGAGTTTGGTGATGGACCGGCACCCAATTCGCTTCCCAGTTCTGGAAGGCTGTCCAGAAGCTGCTGGGGATTGATGTTCGGATGTCCACGGCTCATCACCCCCAGTCCGACGGGCAAAGCGAAAGGGTTAACGCCACCTTGGAACAGTACCTGCGGTGCTATGTCAACTATCAGCAGAACAACTGGGCATCCTTGTTGTCTTTGGCTGAGTATGCCTACAACAATGCGACGCAGGAATCCATCAAAGAGACTCCTTTCTTTGCTAACTATGGACACCATCCTCGGTTCTACCCTCTGGTAGACCCGTCTGGGGCACTGGCGGCGGCAAAGGATTGGCTTCGGGAGCTAACTGCGCTCCAAGATTTGCTACGTACTCAATTGGACCAGGCTAAAGCGGATTACAAGCGAATGGCTGATCGGCGGCGCCAGGAGGGCCCTGAGATCCTGGTGGGGGATAAAGTTTGGCTGTCTACCAAGAATCTGCCCACGCAGAGGCCTAGCCGCAAGTTGGATGTGAGATTTCTGGGTCCTTACACGGTGTTGGAAAAGGTGGGGCCTGTTTCCTTCAAACTACAACTCCCAGCGGACATGAAAATCCACCCTGTGTTTCACCGTTCTTTGTTCCGCCCGGCGAAGGGGGTGCGGCCTGATGTGACGCAGCCGCCCCCTTCCCCTGTGATGCGTGACGGTGAGGAGGAGTTCGAGGTGCAGGACATCCTGGATGCACGCATCAGATACCGGAAGCTGGAGTATTTGATTGACTGGAAAGGTTTTGGGCTGGAAGAGCGTTCCTGGACGCCGGCTCGAGATGTTCACGCCCCGGACATTGTTCCTCGGTTTCACCGCAAGTACCCTGACAAACCCAAGCCTCGAGGGAGGCCTCGGAGGGGCCCTGAGGGGGGGATAGTGTAGCACAGCAGTTCTCGTTTGTGCCTGGGGGCCAGGAAACAGGACCGGGGGTTCCATTAGCATTAGGGCCTGCACCAGCAGAGATAGATTCTGAAGAGGATTTGGAAGGGTTACCTGAAGGAGCGTTTCCCATCACTGGGCCTCTTTCCCCCACTGAAAGCTTGGCTTGGGATGAAAGTTGACTTGACCCTTATACAGACATAGATGATAACCAGGTGCAAATGGAAAGCAGTGATAGCAAAAGTTATGAACATCCGGGTGGGAGAGGCTCACAGGAGCTTCTGAGTGAAAACATGGAAGAAAGCGGCTGGGAAGATTCTAGGGAGGAGAGCTCTCATGGAGATAGGGACCCAGGTGCTGGGAGACAAGGCCGAACCTTTGATAGGAGAAGTAACATTGAGTCCAGGAGAAGGGGATGGTACCACAGCCTAGACAGGCCGAGGTCCGTCAGCAGAGATTGGAGACGACGAAGCCTAGAGCGTCGGGGACCTCGGCCGAAAGATTAAGTATAGGATCCGTGGGAACGAATCCCCAGTGCTTCGGCCACGTCTCTTCTGAGCAGACGTGTAGCGAAGTTGGTCCACGGAGTTAAGTTGGCTAGTGGCCACCAAGTCTTGCCTTGCTTTTACCTTGCCTTGTTCCTGAATCCGCATTGCTGCGCGGAGCCCTGCTTAAGCCTTTGGATTACTTTACCAAGTTGTTTTGGACATTGTTGCTTCAAGCCTTTGGATTGCATTGCTATTTTTATGGACAATTTACCTTTTGAACTGTTTTATATTCAATAAAGTAGTTAGCCTTCAGTCCGTCTCTGTGTGTGTGATTAACGGGCCGGTCAAGTCCGTGCATCGTGACAGCATCCTTGCATGTCTCCTTTATAGTTTTTTTTGGGAGGGGGAACTGATAACACAATCACTGCTCTACTGGAGTAACCAATTGTGCCTCCCCTGCCTTAAAATCTGACATCTAAACATCTCTGTGTTGTGTATGTGGCCTTCAAGTTACCAGTCAAGATAGGGCAAAATTATGGATTTCTTTGGGTTTTCGTAAGCAAGGAATAGTCAGA